>MU227020.1:2133405-2199662 GCA_018584345.1 Thuja plicata
AAACATCATTCCATCTGCTAAAAAGATCATCAATTGGAGCACCATTTTCTTTGCCGGGTTGGGATCTACAACCTACCCAAATATGAAAAGACCTCAGAACAACCCGCCCGGCTAAGAGAAGGAAAGGAAATGACAGGGAAACCCGACAAAGATAGCCTACCTAAGAAAGACTTAGACCTAGACTCAGACTGACTCCAATAATGCCAAAAAAAAGGGGGACTGAAAGTTAGACAACAGTGTGTTAGTTGACGTTTAGTCTCAGATCCACTTTTCTTGAGAATAAAATTGTCTCTCGGTAGACTGGTGCTTGGTATGCTTTGTAGTCTATGTTTTCAGTTTACTCTATGAAATGTCTCTCATTTTACTCTGTGAACTGTCTTTTAGTGATAGTGCTATCAGTGTTCACTAATCTTGGTGTTTACTATGTTAAGACATTTTTTATGACCATTGCACTTTATTGTTTCAGTGACCTCTGCGCTTGTTTGAATGTTGTCACTCGGTGATCATTTAACTGACAGTTCAAAAATTGTTTCCTTGTATAGTAATGACAAATTATGATCATCAGGTGCATGAGTGGGAAAATGAAAAGGGATCCCTTTCCTCATGGTAATTCATGGATGGCATCTCATAAGTTACATCTTATTCACAGTGACCTTTTGGTTTCAATGGAGAACATCTCCATACAAGGTTCAAAGTATGCTCTTACCTTTGTGGGTGATTTTACTAGAAGAATTTGGATTTATTTCTTGCATACTGAAGATCAAGTTCTTGAGACATTTTTTGAATTTCATATGTTTTTGGAAAGGCAATCTGGTTCTAAACTTAAAATTCTTAGAACAGATAATGGTACTGAATAAGTTAATAATGCTTTTCGTTCTTACTTGAGATCTTTTGGTATAAAACATCAGCTTACTATTCCTTATAAACCACAACAAAATGGTGTGGTGCAAAGGAAGAATAGAACTATTGTGGAAATGGATATATGTATGTTACATGAAAAAAGATATGCATTACAAGTTTTGGGCTAAAGCCATGGCTTGTGCCACTTATATTCTTAATAGAACTCCTACTAAAGCTTTACAAGATATAACTCCTGAGGAAGCATGGTCCGGTAGGAAACCCAATTTACAACATTGGA
Organism: Thuja plicata; assembly: GCA_018584345.1. Taxonomy (NCBI): domain Eukaryota; kingdom Viridiplantae; phylum Streptophyta; class Pinopsida; order Cupressales; family Cupressaceae; genus Thuja; species Thuja plicata. Next base: position 2,134,544 of record MU227020.1, read on the forward strand.
ATTTTTTTGGATCTACTTCTTATGTTCACACATCCAAACAAAAAAGGTAAACTAGATTCTAAGTCTTCTCCATGTACATTTGTTGGGTATGATGAATCTAGTAAAGGTTATAGAGTTTATGATCCTATTGCTATCAAGGTACATATTGCAAGAGATCTTATTACAGAAAATGAAGTACATGAGTTTTCCAAGTTCAAAAAAGATGAATTTAAATGGGGAATTATTGATATCATGGAGGACCAACCTCCTATCCCAAACCCTACTCCTAATGCACCTATTTCTATTCCTACTATTATTAAAAAAGATGATGATGATGGTAAGAATATATCTACTCCACTTAGTGATAATTTTTATCATAATGATGATAATTTTTTCATGATGATAATGATATATTTACTCCACATAGTGATGATTAAAATTATGAATTTACTCCTCATAGTGATATTTTTGTTACTTCTAAAATAAATCCTAAATGGTTTAAAGATTTACTTAATGAAGGTGATGATAATATTTCTAGAATGGGTGGTCTTAGACCTATGAAACTTAATTATTACAATTATGCTTTGATTTATTCTCTTATGAATTCTAAAGATCCTCAAACTTTTTCTCAAGCTAAAAATCAACCCCATTGGAAAAATGCTATACAAGAAGAATATGATAGTTTAATTTCTAATAAAACTTGGGATTTAGTTACTTTAGCTCATGGCAAAAATATAGTTTCATATAAATGATTATACGAAACTAAGTTGAATGCTAATAATTAAATTATTAAGTTTAAAGCTAGGATAGTAGCAAGAGGTTTCTCTCAAATTGAAGGAATAGACTATATTGAGACTTTTTCTCCTATTGCAAAAATGCCTACCATTAAAGTAGTTATTGCTTTAGCTGCTAAAATGAATTGGCCTATTCACCAAGTGGATATTAAAAGTGCTTTTTTAAATGGTGATTTGCATGAAGAAATATATTTCTCAACCTCCCAATTTTATTAAATAAGGTAATGAACATCTTGTATGTAAACTAAAGAATTCTATTTATGGTTTAAAACAATCTCCTAGAGAGTGGTATTCCAAAATTAATGCTTTCTTTATTTCTCAAGGTTTTGATAGAGGTAAAAATTATCCTAACTTGTAAATCAAGCATAGTGAAGATGACATTATTATTATCATTCTTTATGATGATGATTTGATTCTTACTTCAAGTTCTAACCATTTAATCTCTCATATTAAGTTTCAACTTAACCAAAAATTTCAAATGACTGATTTAGGGCTTCTACATTATTTCTTAAGAATGCAAATTTGGAAAATCCCTAAGGGTATTTTTATTTAACAAAGTAAATATGCTAAATATATTCTTGATAGATTTCATATGGATGATGCTAATAATGTTTCAATCCCATGTGAATTAGGAACTAAGTTAATGATAGATATGGAATCTCCATTTATAGATACTACTCCTTATAGACAACTCATAGGAATTTTAAATTATCTAACTCTCACTAGACCTGATATATCTTTTAGTGTTGGTTTAGTTTCAAGATTTATGTCCAAACCTCAACAAATACACTTCAAAATTGCTAAAATAATATTAAGATATAATAAAGGTACTCTTGATGTAGGATTATTTTATGATGCAAAGTCTGATTTTACATTAAAAGGTTTTACTGATTCAGATTTAGGTGGAGACCCCAATGATGGGAAATATACTTTTGGGTATTGTTTCTTTCTTGGTTCAGGTGTTATATCTTGGAAAAGTAAAAAATATCAATATGTTTCTCTATGTTCTACCAAAGTTGAATACAAAATTTGTACTAATGCCTCTAAGGAAGCTTTATGGCTTAGAATAATTCTTGAAGATTTGGGTCTACCTCAACAAGAACCTACACCTTTATATTGTGACAATCAAAGTGCAATATCCTTGGAAAATAATTTGGTTTACCATGAAAAGTCAAAGCACATTGCTCTCCATCACCACTTCATTAGAGAGAAAATTTTAGAAAAGAAAGTTTCCCTCATCTATTGCAAGGCTGAAGATCAAGTTGCAGATATTTTGACAAAGCCTCTTTCTAGAGATAAATTTGTATTTCATTGCAAAAATTTGGGTTTGATACCCCTTTATGTATATACCCCAAGTAAATATTAAAGGGGGGTGTTAGATATTAATATTTCCTTGGTGAACTATGTAATTAAAGGATAAACAAAGGTATCCTAATTTGTATTTTTCCTCTAGTCCAAGTAGGAGGACATGTCACTCTTTTGTAATTCCTTTAATAAGGAAATTAGATATTCCTCCTTAAGAGGATTCTAACATTTGGCACACACTCAATGTGAATGTGGCATTCATAGAAGATGTGAGTTACATGCAAACTCCTCCACTCATCTCTATTTAAGAGATGCCTCTACACACACTTTCTCAATAATCTTCTCTATTTTCTCACTTCTCCTCACATTCTCAAACTTGCTCTCATTATTGTAATGAGCTTATTGCTCTCATTCTCTCCTTCTTTAGGATTTTGTGCCTCATTCATAGTATTTACAAGGGGGTATTTCCTTGTTTTTTTCCCTTTCAAAATTATTGTGTTCTTGTGTTGGTCTTGGAGCATTTTGGTGAATTTGGTGTTTGATCTATTGGAGCAATATCTCACTCTTTGTGTATTTGGTAAAAATCTTACTCTTGCTTACTCACTTGGATTCTTTCCTAAGCTCATTTCCATTTTTTAATGTTTCTAATAATCCTTTAACTCATAGATCATCTTGGTGTGCTAGGAAGGAAACCTTGTTGCTAGGGAGTGGAAATGGTTTCCTACTTCTCTAAGTATCTTTATTTAATTATACTATAAGGTTCCTAGTGTCCAAAATACTCCTAAGTCCAAAATAGTGTTTTTGAGCCCTTTAGACCTATCTCGGCTAATAGCCCTATGCAGAGGGTTTTCAGAGGATAAAACTTATAACTTTCAAAGGACCATACAAAAAATCATAGGTTCTAACACCCTTTTGGAAGATGGTACAAAAACCCAAGACACAAACTATCACTCCTTTATTCAACCTCTAAATCCGTATAGGCTTGAGAGACCTAATTGCCCTTATTAGGCCCCCTTAACAAAGAAAGTCTTCACCAATCATAACCTAGGACTAAGATAGTGATTGTAAAATCTCTAGGAATGTTCAATAATACATAATATACCCTTGGTTTCAATCAATCCACTCTCATAGTCCTCCTGCACACTCAATCACTTAAAATTGTGACCAAGCACATGATTATGCTTGGCCTAGGGCTTGATGTTGCCAATAGGTGTCGATGGTCTCTAGTCCCAAAACTTTGGAATCTTAAATCACATTTCCCTAACTTGAATTCCCCAAGTGGTCATGGTGATCCACTGGAAAAATTTCAAGTTAGGGCAATTTTGGTATGAAACCCTTATTCTAAATAACCCGGGTGTCTGGCACAGATCTGTCAATAACTCTCCCAAATGGATTCCTCAAGATCATAACCTAGATTTTTTAGGAATCTATTTCATAATACCTTTTGACCATTTAGATCTTGAATTCATTCAATTAGATATGCTATCCAAAACACCATGAGAATTCACAAAGATAGTGTAAAACCAAAATTTTGTCGTATTTCTTCAACACCCAAACTTTCATGCATTCACCTCTCTGATTGAATTTGATTCAATCAATTACATATAGGTGCCAACCAAAACCCCCAAAATTTATTCAAACATATGGGACCATTGGAGAAGTTGGAAAGCCGGTATACAAAAAATTGTAACTTTTCTTACAAAGTTGCATTTTGCAACTTTTGCAACTTTACATCTTTTGAGCAACTTTTGCTCCTAAGGCTTTTTATTCATCCTATGTAAACTTGTAGGCTCCAGATGGACCCAAAGGACATTATACCACACAAAATAAATATCCTAGACTAATTTTTGATCCTTTCATCAAGATTGGCCAAGTGGCTTATAAGAGTTGCCTACTTGTCAACTGGTCTTACAAACGGATCTTATTACATTGCATTGGATCTGATGATCCCTTAGGAAATTTGGGCCTATCAACCATGAATTGTTACATCTTGGGAGGGTTTCTCCTACTTACCTGGCTTTTGAAACTCAATTTCCCACTTGAGAGAAACTCCTGCAATGTGGTTCCATGTTTGGTAATTGTCTATTCATCCATCCAAGTGGTAGCTAGGTTGGGTAACCCCTTCCATTTGACTACGTATTCTTGATATGTGTTCCTTTCGGTCTGTTTTACCACTTTGGATTCCAAAACCATTTCCAATTGTAGTGGTTGGCTAGGAATAACATCCTTAAGTCATGTTGGAATAATGGAATGGTGTGTATTGAGAGGGGAGGGGTGAATCAGTACCCATAAAAAATTTTATCAATTAACCATTAGTACTATGTTCTTGCATTACCGACCATATTGCTTTTCTACCTTATGCATGTAATATCAAATCATAAACTTAATTACATAGAAACATTCATTAAATGTAAGTACACATGACACAAGAATTGGTAATGCAGAAAACCCATGTAAGAAGGTAAAAACTACGGTGGGGATGAAACCCACAAAGCTTCACTATCAGCAGAATGGAAGGTGTCGATTAAGGATACAAGTGTGATCACCTCTAATGATCTTACCCTTTAGGAGTAACATTTTAGACTGGTTATATCTACTCAGTTAAGAGATTTAGAAACATTGTTTAGTGTGCACTCGGTTAAGAGATTTACAATAAGACTGTTAAGTCCACCTTCTTAAAGGATTTCTTCTATTTTCTAAAATTTTTAGAGAGTAGTCAAAAATAATTGTTGACCTGATAGTATGCAATCTTCAATTGTTGAATACAGATCCTTTAATTTCATAATGTATATGTATGACCTATAGTTATTGATTAATACCTTTAATTTTGTCGGTAGCCTTGAATCTTGTTCTTCATAACTGAATTCTGTCTTTTGTGTCCTTCTGCATGAAACTCTTTGTCTGATTCATAGATGTCTAATATGGCTACAATCCTCATGTTCTGATTGATTACTATATCTATTTATACAATGTTGATGGTGAATAGATTTATCTTCCCAAAATACCTACACAAAAATACTCCCAAAACCCAAGGCTGAAAGACAAAACCACAACACAACAGTTGAGTCACTTGCCACAACTGTGTACAAGCACTCTCTGCTTGTTTTACAAGGTCCATGTACCTTTGTTTGATTTACAATGAATTAAACAATGGAAATGTCTTTAACTAGAAGAGAAGAAGGTACGCTAACATTCACTCACCAGCATGATGTGAATGCAAAAAATCATAAATAATAACTTTTAAAAGAAACTAAATGCATGGCACGAAGACCATTTACATCAATTTTCCCAATTATAAAGGACAAGGAAAGACTCAAAACATTGTTCTCAGATAGACGAATGCATAAAAATCAAATTTTGTATGACACTCATTTATATAACCTTGACAAGACTGCAAATAAAGATAACCAAAATAGCTAAAAGTATGATTCAATCATAAATAAAAATATTTAAATTCAAAGTTTCAATATTTTTCTTCCTTTCTCTAAATACATAAAAATGACATAAAGTCCATTAATCCCTGCAAGAAAATTACATCTGAAAACCAAAAATTCTATCTTCTTCCCATGTTACAATATATAAATCAAAACCACTTCCTCCTCTCTTATCCTAGCACCCTGACTTCTCCAGAAAAAGAACCCTTTTTCTGACTTTTTGGGGCAGCTACCTTCGTTTGATTTACAATGAATTAAACAATGGAAATGTCTTTAACTAGAAGAGAAGAAGGTATGCTGACATTCACTCACTAGCATTAAGTGAATGCAAAATTCATAAATAATAACTTTTAAAAGAAACTAAATGCATGGAACGAATACTATTTACATCAATTTTCCCAATTATAAAGGACAGGGAAAGACTCAAAACATTGTTCTTAGATAGACGAATGCATGGAATGTATATTTTAGAACCTATATGCATGGTTGTGTAATGAGACAGACCAAAAGGACCATGATGTGGCTGCCATGAACAAGTTGTGATCAAAGCCATCTTCACACTAGGCTTCTTCCATTAGATAAAGTTAGAGTCACCAAATTCCATCCTCGGGGAAGCACCTTCAAAAATATAAGAAAGGAAAGCAATGGAACCTCGCTTTTGATCCCCAACAGAGTTGCCAAAAATCTATTAGTGAAAATATTTGTCTTCCCAAAATACCTACACAAAAATACTTCAAAAACCCAAGGCTGAAAGACAAAACTGCAACACAACAATTGAGTCACTTGCCACAATTGTGTACAAGTGCTCTCTGCTTGTTTTACAAGGTGCAGCTACCTTCATTTGATTTACAATGAATTAAACAATGGAAATGTCTTTAACAAGAAGAGAATAAGGTACGCTAACACTCACTCGCCAGCATTATGTGAATGCAAAAATCATAAATAATAACTTTTAAAAGAAACTAAATGCATGGAACGAATACCATTTACATCCTTCTAAAAGAGGCTTGAAAGCCTTCAAACCCACCATAAATAATTTAGAATAGATGAAAAAATTCCCTTTAAACTTCTAATTTGTGCTTCTTTTAACTTTGTATCACCGAACCTATATCTTTGATCCTCTGATTTGGGGTGTTAGAACCTCTAGGAACCTTGTTGAATTTGATTAAACTACATTGAACCGTCATGAGCCAAAATATGCATACATGCTCTTGATTGAACTAGTTTGAACCAATTGAACCAATTTGAACTTAGTTTGAAGGGGTTCAAGACTATTCTTAATAGATAAAAAGTCCATTTGAGCAAGAATAGACATGGAGGAGACCCAAATTCTAAATTTTTAAATCAGGGTCCATATGGGGGCTAACATTGGCTCTATAGGGGGACTATTTTTCATGCGAAAAGCAGAGAACCTCAGTATCTCATGTCAAGGAACAATGCCTAGCATCCATTGGGCAATAGAGATATTATTTAAACATAAAAGAGGCTTGAAAGCCTTCAAACCCACCATAAATAATTTAGAATAGATGAAACAATGCCCTTTAAACTTCTAATATGTGCTTCTTTTAACTTTGTATCACCGAACCTGTATCTTTGACCCTCTGATTTGGGGTGTTAGAACCTCTAGGAACCTCACTAAATTTGATTGAACTACATTGAACTGTCATGAGCCAAAATATGCATACATGCTCCTGATTGAACTAGTTTGAACCAATTGAACCAATTCAAACTTAGTTTGAAGGGGTTCAAGACTATGCTTAACAGATAAAAAGTCCATTTGAGAAAGAATAGACATGGAGGAGACCCAAATTCTGAATTTTTAAATTAGGGTCCATATGGGGGCTAACATTGGCTCTATAGGGGGACTATTTTTCATGCAAAAAGTAGAGAACCTCAATATCTCATGTCAAGGAACAGTGCCTAGCATCCATTGGGCAATAGAGTCAAGAAAAACAAAGTGCAGGGAGAAGCTCATAGAGGGCGTAGGGGAGCAGGGCCGCAACAAGCCAAAAACACCTAGACTAAAAACACCACCAAAATTGCAAACCAAAAACATATCTACAAACATGTAGAGGAAGGAAAACCTACCTTACAAGATGGAGAAAAAGGAAACTCACATAAAACCATTCACTGGCTGGGAGAAGTATGTGCCACTATGAAGAAGACAAATACCCATGCAAATCATTTTCCAACTCAAGATCAATAAGAGGTTCCACCAAAGGTTTACCAAACATAAGAAGTTCCTTCGAGTAACTTTTCCAGGAAGAGTCTTTCATCTATTGTATTATCCATTAATTCAACCCGCTGCAACCCCATATTATTTTTCAAACAGAGAAGAATCATTCATTTGGAAAATATTTGCATGTGGAGTTTGACCTAAACGAGCCCAATCTTGACTAAGATCATAGATACTATAAGCTATTTCAAATTTGTCAAGTATGAAATCATTATTCACCAATGGAGGTAATAAATCTTCACCAGCAATATTTTCAATATGTTGGTATGTTTCAAATGTATCTAGAGTTAGCATGTAATTCAAAGAGAGGATTATCTTTGACTTCAAAGGTTTCATCAAAATTCTCCAATAAGAAAAGTGGATTAAAAACATATGGGGTGTATTCATATTTTTCACCAATATTTATGCTATCTCCCATATGTTTATTTTTATTTGGTGACATATCAATTCCAACATCTAATAGTGATGGAAAAGTGTTGATATCAACACTTATTTCATATTGTTTCATATTAGTGAGAGGTTTCTTTCTTTCAACAACTATAGCATTAATGCTTCTACAAGTGGAACTTTCAGGGTTTGAGGCCAAATCTGAAATATACCTCTCTTCATCAGTGGTTTCTCCAGCTGATTTTTCTCTTTTCTTACCGTTCATGACATTGGAAGATATGGATGATAGGCTCAATGCAGGAAAATACTCATCTTCCTCTTCATCACTCGAGCTGTCATAATCATCATTGGAAATAAGATTGAATGTTTTGATTGTTTCATAATTGTCATTCAAGTGATTTGTTCTATTACTAAAAATTTTCAGACTTGAACTTGATGTTGTGTAAGATAAAAGTTCAGGAATCCTTGATTCAAGATAATAACTATTTGCACATCCTTTATTGGAGGATTTGGTAACTTTATTTTTCTCAATCAATCCTGATAACAATAATGCATCTTCAATTCTGACAGCTTCTTATTTAGCAAATTCAAAATCACGTACCTTACTCTTTTAAAGGTAAAATTTGACCTCCAGATGCAATGTTGCAATGAAGATTGACAACAAGTTAGCTTGACTAGGCTGATCAACTTGTGGATTTTTTGTCAATGTTTGATTGAATCTATCTACAAACTCTCTTATCTCTTCATTCTCTCCTTTCTTTATTTTGAAAAATTGGCATAAGAGAGCACCCACATGAACTGTTGTTTTGAATCTAGCAAGAAATTTATCCTCTAGCACCTTCCAACCAGTGATATATCTATATTCTAAATGTTGAAACCAAGTAGCAGCATCACCAACAAGGGATCTAATGAAAATATGAACAAATATATCTTCTTCTAAAACACCAAGAATCCCACAGGCTGTGTTAAATGCTTGGATGTGACTGTCAGGGTCTTGGTTATTTTTTCTGGCAAACTTTGGAAAGTATCTTTTAGAACCTACAGGAATGGTTGTGTAATGAGACAAACCAAAAGGACCATGATGTGGCTTCCATGAACAAGTTGTGATCAAAGCCATCTTCACACTAGGCTTCTTCCATTAGATAAAGTTAGAGTTTCCAAATTCCATCCTCGGGGAAGCACCTTCAAAAATCTAAGTAACAAAAGAACTAGAACCTCACTTTCGATCCCCAGCAGAGTCACCAAAAATCTATTGGTGAACAGATTTGTCTTCCCAAAATACCTGCACAAAAATACTCCCAAAACCCAAGGCTAAAAGACAAAACTACAACACAACAATTGAGTCACTTTCCACAACTATGTACAAGCGCTCTCTGCTTGTTTTACAAGGTGCAGCTACCTTCGTTTGATTTACAATGAATTAAATAATGGAAATGTCTTTAACCAAAAGAGAAGAAGGTATGCTGACATTCACTCACCAACATGATGTGAATGCAAAAATTACAAATAATAAATTTTAAAAGAAACTAAATACATGGAACGAATACCATTTACATCAATTTTCCCAATTATAAAGGACAAGGAAAGACTCAAAACATTGTTATCAGATAGACAAATGCATGGAACGTATCTCTTAGAAACTACAAGAATGGTTGTGTAATGAGACAGACCAAAAGGACCATGATGTGGCTGCCATGAACAAGTTGTGATCAAATCCATCTTCACACTAGGCTTCTTCCATTAGATAAAGTTAGAGTCACCAAATTCCATCCTCAGGGAAGCACCTTCAAAAATCTAAGAAAGGAAAGCACTAGAACCTCACTTTCGATCCCTAGCAGAGTCACCAAAAATCTATTGGTGAACAGATTTGTCTTCCCAAAATACTTGCACAAAAATATTCCCAAAACCCAAGGCTAAAAGACAAAACTGCAACACAACAATTGAGTCACTTGCCACAACTGTGTGCAAGTGCTCTCTACTTGTTTTACAAGGCGCAACTATCTTCATTTGATTTAGAATGAATTAAACAATGGAAATGTATTTAACCAGAAGAGAAGAAGGTACGCTGACATTCACTCACCAGCATGATGTGAATGCAAAAATCATAAATAATTTTTAAAAGAAACTAAATGCATGGAACGAATACCATTTACATCAATTTTCCCAATTATAAAGGACAAGGAAAGACTCAAAACATTGTTCTCAGATAGACGAATGCATAAAAATCAAAGTTTGTATGACACTCATTTACATAACCTTGACAGGACTACAAATAAAGGTAACCAAAACAGCTCAAAGTTTGATTCAATCAGAAATAAAAATATTTAAATTCAAAGTTTCAATATATTTCTTCCTTTCTCCAAATACATAAAAATGACATAAATTCTATTAATCCTTGCAAGAAAATTACATATGAAAACCAAAAATTATATCTTCTTCCCCTGTTACAATATATAAATCAAAATCAGTTCCTCCTCTCTTATCCTAGCACCCTGACTTATCCATAAAAAGAAGAACCCTTTTTCTGACTTTTTGGGGCATATTTATCTCTTCTCCCGACAAATTTATTTTCAGTTATTAAAACTGTTTCTTGTAGAATCGGCCTTTCCTAACCGATTCTTGAAAATGATTGTAATTAATCATTTCAATTTATCCTTTAGTTTCCTGGCGATAACATTCTTTCCTAGCCCTTTTATGCTTATAAATATTGGAATCAATAATTAATTCAAACAATTGGTATTTAAAATGATGACTTGTGTTACCAAGGACTCCTCCAGTCATAACATCTGGCAGCTAACAACAGGTGTGCCATAAGTAAGATGGCATCATTATTCCTTGTTCTACAACTTTGAAGATCGGCCATAAGAACTGTTGTTGCACAATGGCTACCATCTGACAAAGTAAATGAGAAGTAGTGTAAAAATATATCTTATTAATATCTTGAGCACAGTCATTCAGCATTTGATACCAGGTTTTTAATACGAAGGCTTTTAACTTCACTGGTTGTTCAGGTACTGACTACTCTGATGCTCGCAAAGACTCCATTTCAAAGACCTATATGACATATACACCATCACTAACATTGATTAATGAGTTGAATATCAAGCCCATTTCCACCATATTCCTTTATGTCAGAAACTCAGTGTTCAATACTAGGAATTTTAATTGGATGTCACGGTTTGTCGAACACTACCAACATGTTGACATTTTGTCAAATAGGTTGTAGCCCTATTATCAAACATTCTGCAAGTATCATGCATGATTCCTTGGACCATTATCCATTTCTCCATTATCATCCTTTATGTTGCATCAAAAGTATGCCTTATTATCTGTCAGCGATGGACCCGATAAGCTTCTATGCATGATATATTGCATTTCTCCTCCTTTTGGCAAGGTGAACTAGATTGAAAATCCATTAAATATTTGACCTCAGATGTATGTATCATCAAAGACAATACCATTCTCTATGAATTTTACTCATTATGATGAAACAAATTGCTCAAACTTATAATTATGCTCATGTTCTCTAGCTCGAAGGTACGTAGAGTTAGATGGGTTCAAAATCCAGACTGGCTATATTCTAACTTCTCACAGGTTGTTTTGTCGGGACCGTTGATAATTAGCATTAACCATATGTACCAACAAGGTCAACTTTGAATGTCGGCATTTACCCTTCTAGAACTAAGGTGCCTGATAACTTTGATTCCAATATTGGAATTGGAAAGCATGAAAACAATGTCTCCCATATTTTTCTTCGAAATATACTCCAAATACTTCCAACTATGCGTCAAAGACATATTTTCCACTTGTTTATTTCCCAAAAAGCTTCTAACAATGTTTAAGTTATCACCGCCATGTATTTTCTTCATTAGTCATGAGTCATGGAGCATTGCAACAATTGGACTTTTGTTGATCGCTAATTGATAAGGTTCTAGAAAGGGCCCGATCAATAGGCTTTGGTCAGTGAATCGGGTTTACACTTCTCCCCCTTTTTAATCTTAAATCAAGCCCAACATTTGTATCATGAGTCGAGTATCAGCACCACTTTATCAAATGAACTTCATGAGTTGTCTAGGTTCTATACATATAGAAAGACCAACATTTTGTCAAGTGACTCACTACCATTCCTTATGGTCTGCCAGAACCGAGTTGGAATTTAGTTGTATAGTCTGCATATATATTTTACACATCACCAATTGCATGAATATCTGCATCCTGGAGGTTTGATACCATATGGGCATATATTTTCTTAAAGCTTTGAGAGAAGCTCGATGTCCAAGATGAGTATCAAGACATTATTTAAACATAAAAGAGGCTTGAAAGCCTTCAAACCCACCATAAATAATTTAGAATAGATGAAACAATGCCCTTTAAACTTCTAATCTCTGCTTCTTTTAACTTTGCATCACCAAACCTGTATCTTTGATCCTCTGATTTGGGGTGTTAGAACCTCTAAGAACCTCACTGAATTTTATTGAACTGCATTGAACCATCATGAGCCAAAATATGCATACATGCTCTTGATTGAACTAGTTTGAACTAATTGAACCAATTTGAACTTAGTTCGAAGGGGTTCAAGACTATGCTTAATAGATAAAAAGTCCATTTGAGCAAGAATAGACATGGAGGAGACCCAAATTCTGAATTTTTAAATCTGGGTCCATATGGAAGCTAACAGATGTATTGACCTATTTAGGTTTCATGCTTTACAATAAAAACTCTACTATCAAAGGTTTACAACTTGGCCTTGATCTCCTAGTTTGCATGTTTACAATCAGTTAGAATGATTAAAGAAATTACATATGCTTTACTTGTCCCTCAAGAAATGGTTTTACAGCTAAGCATAAAGCTAATTATAAAATTGAAGTGTTTTATATGACATGTAACTCAAATCCACATTTCTCAGAAATAAAAATGTCTCTCGGTAGACTGGTGCTCGGGTTGCTATGTAGTCTATGCTCGGTGATGTCTTTGAACTGTCTGTCAGTTTACTCTGTAAAATGTGCTCTCGGTTTACATTGTAAACTATATGTCGGTGATAGTTCATATTGGTATTCACTGATTTTAGTTTCACTATACTAACATTTTCGGTGACCATTGCACTTGTATGTTTTTGGTATCCTCTGCACTTGACTATTTTGGTGGCCATTGTGCTTGACTAAATGTTGTCACTTGGTGATCATGTTACTGACAGTTCGAAAATTGTTTCCTTATATACTAATGAAAAATATTATCCTTTAGTATTATCAATCTCCCCTTTGTCATTAGTATCAAAAATAGATATGTGCAAACTGAAATGTTCAATATCTATACCAAGTGTATACCTTGTCAATGACTCCCCCTGTGTGCATGCCTCGGTGTAGTGTATGTACATTTTTCTTCCTTTGATACATTTTCCTTTATACATATATTTCCCCTTTTATCATTTCCCCCTTTCACCTTATCATTTCCCCTTTCATACCATTTCCCCCTTTATCATATCATTTCCCCCTTTTTTCTAAAATAATGAAAGAGGTGTAATAATTCAAACTTGTCAAAAATGTGGGAATGAGAATTTTTAATGTCCTCCATTAGATTCTCCCATTTCTCTTTGAGGTGCTCAAGGGTCATGTATTCCAAGGTGAGTCTGGCGTGCATGTCATATATGCTCTCTATAATAGACATCTCTGGGGCGGCAATCAATGATTTTACTGAAGTCATGTGTTTAATCAACAATGTGATATTCAGGAGTAACATAGCCTACATCTCGATTACCTCATCTCTGATTCTGCTTTCAGCCTTTTGTAGTTTGAGTATCAACCTTTTTGCTTCTACAATCTTCTCATAATGCAACTTGAATGCATTTTTGTTAGTTGTGAGACTTTGCGCACTAGCCTTAAGTTCTTCATCTATCTTTGCTATCTTTTTACTATGCTTAGTAGTGAAATGCTCTGTTGTGCACAACTTTTGAACTAATTTAACTACTTATGATAATATGGGTTCCATTATAGTAACTAATTAATAAAGTTTTATCTTATTTTCTACCACTTCTTGGCTGATTTTCTCTGTTAGCTTGTATTGACACTTTTTCCCAACACCTTCCTCAATGACCTTGTCTTCATCTACATCCTGTGATGTGATGGCATTGGTGAGTGATACTAATTGATCAAGAATAGGTGCATTTTGATCAATGTGAGTGTAAGGAACAATCTACAATAATATTTCTTTTGTGCTTTCCAGGACTTGTGAGTTCTTGTGCTCCTTTTTGAGCTTGTCCTGCATTGCCTTCCTCTTGCATAGTTCACCATACTTTGTAAGTGATTCTAGATCCAATGTTCTAGGATCATAGTCTAGTATATCAATAATTTCATCTAATATTACTAGTGCTTTTCTCTTCTTCTTCTTCTTTCTAACAGTAGTGGTGGAAGCAGGGGTATGTAGAACTATAGCTAGTTCATGCTCTTTCTCTTGCTTCAGTGATTGTGTGGGAGGTGTGGTGCCTTTTGTGTGCTGCTTGGTATTGACCTATTGGTCGGTAGTGGATGACTCCACATAAACCTTGTCTGTATCTACAGCCTTTTCACCCTCGGTATTCTTTTGGGTGGCATCACTTTGTTTTTCTTCTCCACTTACATCTTTCTTTTCTTCATTTGTATATGTCTGATTCCCTTGTTCATCACCTGTATCTATTAGATTATTTACATCAAGTTCAGGTGTCTTCTCCTTTGCTTATGTGATGATATTGATAGCTTGTATCAATAGAGGCATTTGACCTAGTATATTTACCTGTGCAACATCCATTGTATCCTTTTCCTTTTCTTTCTCGGTGGCGTCAGTTACATCTTCATCTTTCTTAGTCTCATCATCAGAATCAATAAGTGTTATATCTTTGATTGTGACTTTTGTTGTCTCCCCTAATGATTGTAGTATTTGAGGTACATCATCCATGGATTTATGATTGTAGTATTTGTCAGTTCAACTGGATTGATGTCCTCAGTGTCATTTATGAATATGTGTTCTAGGCTTGGTGTGACCTCATTCTCTTCATAATGAGGTGTCTCGGTAAGATCCAGTACCTTCTCGAGGCTTGTTGTATCCTCCTTAGGTGGATTGAATATTTCATTCCAATTTTCATTGCTTTCTTTGTCAAGCTCTATTAAACTTCCCTCTAGTACTTTGTAAGCTCTCATCTTAGCTGGAAATTTCTTTGCATGCTTCTTCATCATGTCATTGACTTCCTCAAATTTTGATTTGGGTGGCATGATTGTAACTAGGGATCTTTCCCCTATTTGTTTCTCTGTATGCAAGCCATATGTCAATCTTGTTGATATTTTTTCATTAAGCTCTTGTGGCATCATTTTATTAAATTGTATAGGTACATATTTGAATGCAATCATTGCCTTGATGATGGCTTCTTCTATCTTATTATGATCCTTTGGTTTTAGAGTTAGCCATTTTCTAACCTTAGGATTTGATATGCTACCTGATTTGATGATTGATGCAGCAATCTCATAAATTGTATTAGGAATTTTGTTCTTTGTAGGTTGGAGTGTTTGTTCACTCTCATCATGTTTAGTGTCATCCTTGTCCTTTTTTCCTCTAATGTATTTCCTTATTTTCCTTGGTGCTTGTTGCCCGGTTTGAGGCTTTCTCTTATAATTCCTCAGTATACCTTTCTTAACCAGTGGTGAGTCTGCATCTTTTGTTGTTTGACTCCTAGTTCTTGATGCAATAGTAGTTCTTGGTTTCTTTATTGGTGGTGAATCAGATTCAGTTGACTCAAATTCACTCAAATTTTTATCTCCACCGACGGGTGATTTTCCCTCGGTGACATCTTGTTCTAATGCTTCATCACTTATCGACAACTTTTAAAGTCTTTTCGCAATCTTAGTTTTCTTTCTGTCAATTTTCTTTACTACTAAGCTTGTTTTGATTCTAGCCTTAGCTTCTTCATAAGTGCCAAATCATGGTAATGATTTGTCCACTGATTCATTCAATAATACTTCGATGGAATTTGTGGCTTGATCTATGTTGATCTCATGATCAAGTGGTGGTAACCATGATGTTCTTGGTACAACTAGTTTTATTAAAGTGGTGTCGGTATCCACTATGAAACATATGTCATCCTTATACTATTTCACCAGTTGTTCAGGTATCCTCATTCTCTTCTGCATTATGTCCTTAAAAGTAGTGAAGTATGCATCCATGACTGATGAGAAATTATCCCCTAATGACTTAATATATTCACTAATTTGTACACTTATTGGTTGGGTTGTGTCCCAATTGACATTACCGACAGATGGGAAGAAATTCTAAAAATAGAAAAATGTGCACATGAGGCGTGAACCAAACTTACATGAATAATATCTAGCTGATCTAATAGTCCTCATGTTCTCCTCCAATTTCTTCTGTAGAAGCTCAGATAAGTCTAGTTGTAGTCCTTTCTTCACAATCTTATACGTAATGTGAACTGCTCTGCATGCTTTTTGTCAATCAGGATTGCACCTATAGCTTGATTTGGAATCTAGCTATCCTATTGAAACATGGAAATGTTCTCCTTGGTGGAAGAGAGAATGAGTCTCCAGATTCTAGACCGGTTCCTATTGAATTTGGAATATCACCTAATACTATTTTTTTGTTGTTTTGGGAAAAGGGAGAAGGATAACTAAAAAATGAATACTGATTAATAAGGTGATACACCAAAATGAATTCAAATTTGTTAGAATTGTGAATCTATACCTATATGACATACATTACTAAACTCTGCAATAATTTTCACTTCACAACACCTAGGATGACCAAGAATTTACTATTAGGGTTTGGTGCCACTAATGGTAAAAATTCAACCAACAAACAGGCACTTTCTGCAAAAGTTTTATTCTTTATAACTTAGAATAGGAATTTGGAACAATTCACTAATCTATGCTTTAAAGGAACAATACACTTAAATGCAGAAAACTTGGAAGGATAGATAGAAAAACTTAGAAAAGATATACGAATAATAAGGCCAGCTCTATTATCTTCAAAACCTGCAAAAATGGTTACAAAATATAAGAAAAAGATGCAAAGGAACAATATGTTCACTAATACCTCTTAATCCCCAAATTCTAAACCCCCAATACTGAATAAGAGGTTTAAATATATAGCCCCTAAGGCTAATCTAAAAAATGAAATCCCCCTCCAAAACTCTCTTCAAAACAGATAGATCATCCTAATTTTAAGGCCCAAATGATGCCTACAAAGTAGTCTCCAACAAGCCCCTCCAAAATAGCATATCCCTAAATCTAAGGCATAATTTATGCCTAAAATCTAGCCCCTAATCTTGATCCCCTAAAGTTGGTGATTAAAGATTTACATCTTTTACATAATTATCCAACTTCTAATAAAATACATCCCAAAACCTATTACATTCTAACCCATTTGCATAAACCCAATTTACATGACATAAAATCCCTAACTTATAGCTTAAACCCAATGCTATAGCTAAAATCCTAACTCTATATGCAAACTCTATGCTATAGCTAAAAGCCTAACTCTGCCTAAGCTAAGGTCAACATGACCGATATAATGCAAAAAATATCCCACTCTATCGTGGCACTTGGAGAGCTTGACGTGGTAGTGCAGTTACATAGGCATTCACTCCTATACTTTGACGGACTTCAAAACATTTTTCAACTTGGCATAGGCATTGTTAGCCATTTCATTTTCACGCCTTGCTGTTTGGGAGAGAATTTAGGGTTTTGAAGCCCTAGCTTGTGATTGTGCCACCATGCTGCTTCTTCTTGTTCTCTCTATGTTCTTTAATGAATTTCTATATTTTACCATGGATAATCTGAGAGTTACATCGGTTTATACACTGGAGTTTCACCTTTCTTTGGCATTTTTGGGTAATGAAGGTGCTTTCATTGCTGAACCCAGGCACTTTATCTGGATTCAACTCTAAGATAGGAGTTAATGATAAAAATTTGAGATCTCGAGATATATGTTTCTTCACCGCGGTCATTTTTTTAGAACTTGGAGTTTGGATTTACTGCCATAAAAAATGGTGCTGCCCTAGCAGTTTGAACATAGAGAGCTTAGGCTCTTCTTTACACCGCGGCTTTATTTGGTTTGATTTTAGAGTTTGTATGCCATAATATATGGCACCACCGATGTATGAACTTGGGCTTTGATACCAGGCTCTAAAACCATGGCCTCTCTATAGTTGCACGTTATAACTTGAAGATAAGTTACTTCTCTCTTTTTTGCATTCTGTCTCTTTATTTAGATTCTACATCCATCTGTTAAACATGTTGTTTGTATATATTACTGCATTACTTAAATTTACTCTAGTTGTTGTTTACTATGACTCGTTGCCTTGATTTCTGGGTTATCCATTGTTTATGTTGTTAATTCCATCTTTTCATGTTATAAATGATGTCTTCATGTTTCTCTTTGTCTGTCATTTTAACTGAAAAAATGAATTTGGGCTTCTTTCAGTTTGAACTTGAACCGCATACATGCTCCATTGGATATCTGTATTTTGTTTAGATGTTGTCTTCTTTGTTCAACTTGCATTCATGCTTGAAACACCATTATCTCTTGTTAGAACCATGTTTACTCTATGTGCAAAAGTGTGTCATGTCTGAATACCCTCTGTTTGTAGAGGCCATGCTATGCTTGAATAGAAATTTGTATATATTAATGTTGATGAATCTAGGTTTATCATTACTTCATTCCACTGTCTATTGAGATGAGATTCAACTAGAATTAACTTTAGCCTCTCTAACTAGATTCAAAGAAATTAAATTCATCCCGTACTTCATCCCATTCATCCATATTCTCTGTTGTTATTTTCTTTACTCAAACACTCCCTCTCTTGATATAGAGCTTGAGCAATGCACATGTATATCATTCCTCTTATGACAGCCCCCATTATATATATGCATATTTTCTCTCTCTGAAGTTACAATACCTGTGGGATTCGAGCACAGGCTCGTGACACTCATAGACATTTCTATGCTTAGTTGCCCGACAACTTAAAATGCATCCTTTTATTCATTTAAACAACACTGCTATTTAATTTACTGTATATGCATAACATTACCAATTGTTAATATTGTTGTTTACCTTCTTTCTTAACATGCACTGTCACTTGATCATAAATAACAGTATCATAGATGTCTTGGTACCATCCTATAACAGTATTACTAATGTTTTTGTCTTTTAGGAACACACTATTTTCTTTCTATTTGATGAACTCTTTATTGCTCTTGAATATGCATTGTTATGAACTATATTCTTCACATGCAAATCACCTGCACTTGATAGCACTACAATTTGATCATGCCCTTTATATGCATATCACTTTTTGCAAAAAAGGAAGATCATAGTGACATGTACCTTTTATATACTTAAACAACACCATCATTTGATTACATGTATAACAGTAACAACATTTGATCTTCATTATGATAAACACTGCATTTGTTATCTGAATATACATAACAAAATTTTAATTCATTGTTTATTCTAGCATATGTACTGCATGTGGATATCTTTTCCTTTGTCAAGTAAACTCATAACAACCTTTGATAATACTATTCTTACTCTTCTGGTATCTACATATCAGCATCAATAGTGTTGAAATCTATAACAGCATGTATGCACCCTGTAGAAACTGTTATGTACTCCATTTCTCCTCCTTCTACATCTTTCTTTTTCCTGAACTCATGAACACCTAGCATTCTTTCATTCTTCAATAATGCATATTGTGAGGTTTGAGCACAGGCTCATGACACTCACTGCATCTTTCAAATATAGCAAAGGATTTCATAAAGACATGTCTCTTTGATGTTATTATTCTGTTAATGTAAATGCATATCTTCTCACTGCATTGATGTTATTGGTAAATATGGAGTTCAGGAAGTTTGACTGATGTATGGTGTTTTTTAGGTTTTCCATGTATTTCTTAGATCCAATTTGGATCTAACAATATTTTCCATGATGATGCAAGAAACAGGACCAATAGAATGTAGGACAAATAGAAACAAGACCCAGATAGGAAGACTCAAATGATCCAGATTCTTTAGCTCCAAAATGTAGAAGACCTCTTAAAGGTAATACATAGATCCCTAAACCTAATCATGCTTCTATCCTACTTTCTTTTCTGCATATGTCCTCTAAGTTTCAGTATGAAAGATGTAACCTCATGGAAGGAACACTTTTTTACTACATTCAATTTGAATGTACAATGTCATCTTCATTAGTTACATATTAATGTCAAAGAGATGTACCTTCATGCAATTTTTACTATTTTTTATTGTCATACTACATGCAAAAAATTTGGGTAACAATTCTAGCGACTTCTAATGGATGTCTGCCTGCTAGACATTGGGACCAGTAGCCTAAAATAGTCCATTGGGCACTGAGTCTATTAATCACCTATTTGAAACCCTAAACCTAGTCTGTGAACATCAAAAAACCCTTTCCCAATGATTGCATGTATGTTTATGATTGGTGGTAGTGAAGCAAAAAAACTTCATTACCACAAATTGTAAATATATTCTTGATCATTGAGGAATGATTTTCTTGTGTTTGCAGATTAACAACTTTAAAGTATAACTTTCACACATTTTTGACTATTCACAGCCATCCCTAATTCAGTGAAACCTTTCCCTTGCAACCCAGACAGACCTTGAATCTTTTTTGAAAACTGGGAAAACTAAAACTAAAACTGACCTAACTATGCTTGACAGCACTTTAGGAAAAAAACTAGAAAACTAACCTACCCTAACCTAACCAGCCATAAAACATGCTAAACAAAACCATTTACTAGTTCATTGAAATATTTTCCTTTCCTTCTCAAATTGCAATGATGAACATGCTTATTGGAAAATACAAGATAACTGAACAATGAAGCATATTTAACCAGTTCATGCAATATTTCAAGAAGAGAGGAAGTGTTTTGACTTACTTCGCTCTGCTGATGGAAGAAATCTGAATCAACATGTTGCACTTGGTCTTCCTTATCAATATCCTCACAATCAGGAGTTGTTGTAAATGAGGCCTCTTCACTTCTCTCCAATAGGGCTAGGTAACGAATTGGACAACCTCTTGAGAGTATGAACCTAGAGCCTTCCTTGTTGATTTCTTTACCTTCCTCTGGCTCCTCATGGTTGTCCCACATCATTTGCAGCCATGTGAGCTCCTCCTCCATGGTCAAAATACTATTGATCCATTGGGAATTAGGAGCACTTGGTTCTAGCTTACATTCCTTCACATAATATTTAGAAAGAATGTCCTCTACAATAGAGCAACCTTGAAAAGGCACATATTCTAACATCTCAACAGTAAGCTTCTCACAGAAATCTACAATAATGTTGCCAAAACACTCTTCTAAGCTTTGGTCAGCTTCCTGATCTGGAGATAACTCATATGTAACCACCTTGACAATTTCATGATCAGCTGTATCTGATTTATGAGGGAAAATAGGCTGAGGCAATGTATCAATGATTTGATGATCAGAAACTGAAATCTCTTGCACAAAGCTCGTTGAAATGGCCTCAATATGAGACCCTTGATATTCCTTTTGAATGTTGCCCTCCTTAACCAGCATCATATCCAATTCACCTTCATTCTCTTGCATGAGGATAGGATTCAATTCTTCATAAGGCTGCAATTGCTCTATAACATGTGTTTGTGCTAGAAGGATATCACTAAAACTTGGGAATGAAAGCTTAATTGGCTCTTCATTTATAGGTTCTTGGAACACATGAGTAATCCAACTTGGAATTTCATATTCAAGATACTTAGGAGACTCATGTTTCCCAAAATGTATGAAGCTTGGTACCTTGTGCCCAACAAGCTTCTGTTCAGCATGTTTTAACTTCATTTCTACCTCTTGAACAACAATCTGCCATTGTAAATTTTGCTCAAACTACCTTAGTTGAGCTTTATGTTGCTGATTCTCATTTCCTTGCTCTTGATTTGGCTGAACAAACTTTCTAGGTTCATAAAACTCCTTATCTTGCTCTTGGGAACAAGCTTTTTGAGTTTCAAGGGAACCTGCAAGAAAAACTTGTGCAATCTGTGCATTTTCTTGAAAATAGGAAGACAGTTCCTGAGATACAGTTGGCTGATCTTGATTAAGTATAGGAGCATCTTCCACAAATTCTATTGTGTTAAACATATTAATTCCCATTTCAAACAATGAATTTAGGAAAGTACAAGGTGATTAAATCTCTTCCTTTGTAGGTACTAATTCCTTTTCATACCTCTCCTTCTGGGATTTTAACTATCTTGCAAGCTCTTGTTCATGAAGATAAGCCTGTTGATCTAAACTCTCTTTCTCATGTATTTAATATTGATATGAGCATTCTTCTAGTTGTGATTGGATCTCACACTCTTTTTTGAAATCATCAATCTGCTTGCCTAATTCCTTTAGTAAAATTTGTAGACTTTCTTGTTCCTTCCTACGGTTTTATAATTCTTGCTCAAATTGAAGTTCTTCAGATTGATCAGGAAATTGGGCAGGTGCATATTGGTTTGGGGAAAATTGGACATACTAACAACCTGCTATAATATGGTAACTTGGACTGAAAATAGGCTTAGGATGATTTTCATATGGCTTATGGTTAGCCCATTGAACATTACTTTCATGATAAGGTGGCGAGTATTCTTGCTGCCCACAATAATTTGACATATCTATTCATGAAATAAGCTAGAAATCTGAATATAAAAGATGATCTAAAAAATACCAGCACTTGACCTTTTGAAACTAGTAGATCTTTCGTATAGAGTCTCCAGGTGTGTATTTGACTCTTGCCTCTAAAGGCTGAGATACCACTGTCCACACCAAAACAGCAATAATAATGAAGCTCTTTAGAATTGTGAAACAGTAGAGTCCCACCCGGCATGCCAAAAACTGTTGTCAATCAGGATTGTGCCTATAGCTTGATTTGGAATCTAGCTATCTTGTTGAAACATGGAAATGTTCTCCTTGGTTGAAGAGAGAATGAGTCTCCAGATTCTAGACCAGTTCCTATTAAATTTGGAATATCACCTAATACTAATTTTTTGTGGTTTTGGGAAAAGGGGGAAGGATAACTAAAAAATGAATACTGATTAATACTGTGATACACCAAAAAGAATTCAGATTTTTTAGAATTGTGAATCTGTACCTATAGGACATACATTACTAAACTCTACAATAATTTTCTTTTCAAAACACCTAGGATGACCAAGAATTCACTATTAGGGTTTGGTGCCACTAATTGTAAAAATTCAACCAACAAATAGGTACTTTCTACAAAAGGTTTATTCTTTATAACTTAGAATAGGAATTTGGAACAATTCACTAATCTATGCTTAAAAGGCACAATACACTTAAATGCAAAAAACTTGGAAGGATAGATAGCAAAACTCAGAAAAGATATACGAATAATAAGGCCAGCTCTATTATCTTCAAAATCTACAAAAATGGTTACAAAATACAAGAAAAAGATGCAAAGGAACAATATGTTCACTAATACCTCTTAATCCCCAAATTCTGAACCCCCACTACGAAATAAGAGGTTCAAATATATAGCCCCTAAGGCTAATCTCAAAAATTAAATCCCCCTCCAAAACTCTCTTCAAAACAGATAGATCATCCTGATTTTAAGGCCCAAATGATGCCTACAAATTAGCCTCCAACAAGCCCCTCCAAAATAGCATATCCCTAAATCTAAGACATAACTGATGCCTAAAATATAGCCCCTAATTTTGATCCCCTAAAGTTGGTGATTAAAGATTTACATATTTTACATAATTATCCAACTTCTAATAAAATACATCCCAAAAACTATTACATTCTAACCCATTTGCATAAACCCGATTTACATGACATAAAAGCCCTAACTTGTAGCTTAAACCCGATGCTATAGCTAAAAGCCTAACTCTATATGCAAACTCGATGCTATAGCTAAAAGCCTAACTCTACCTAAGTTAAGGTCAACATGACCAATATAATGCAGAAAATATCCCACTTTGTCGTGGCACTTGGAAAGCTTAATGTGGTAGTGCAGTTACCTAGGCATTCACTCCTGTACTTTGACAAACTTCAAAAAAAACTCAACTTGGCATAGGCATTGTTATCCATTTCATTTTCACACCTTGCTATTTGGGAGAGAATTTAGGGTTTTGAAACCCTAGCTTGTGATTGTGCTGGCATGCTGCTTCTTCTTGTGCTCTCTGTGTTCTTTAATGAATTTCTAGAGTTTCTAGTCAACTCTAATACTAGAATTAATGATAACAATTTCAGAGATTGGGATCTTTGTTTCTTCACCACAGTCATTTCTTTAGAACTTGGAGTTTGGATTTACTGCCATAAAAAAAGGCACTGCCCTAGCAGTTTGAACATAGAGAGCTCGGGCTCTTCTTTACACCACAGCTTTACTTGGTTTGATTTTAGAGTTCATATGCCATAATATATGGTGCTTCTGATGCATGAACTCAGGCTTTGATACCAGGCTCTAAAACCACGGCCTCTCTATAGTTGCACGTTATAACTTGAAGATAAGTTACTTCTCTCTTTTATGCATTTTGTCTCTTTATTTAGATTTTGCCTCCATCTGTTAAACACGTTGTTTGCATATATTACAGCATTACTTAAATTTACTCTAGCTAATGTTTACTATGACTCGTTGCCTTGATTTCTGGGTTATCCATTGTTTATGTTGTTAACTCCATCTTTGCATGTTATAAATGATGTCTTCATGTTTTTCTTTGTCTGTCATTTTAACTGAAAAAATGAATTTGGGATTCTTTCACTTTGAACTTGAACCACATACATGCTCCACTAGATATCTGTATTTTTTTTAGATTTTGTCTTCTTTGTTCAGCATGCATTCATGCTCAAAAAACCATTATCTCTTGTTAGAACCATGTTTACTCTATGTGCAAAAATGTGTCATGTCTGAATACCCACTGTTTGTAGAGGCCATGCTATGCTTGAATAGAAAGTTGTATATATTAATGTTGATGAATCTAGGTTTATCGTTACTTTACTCTTACTCCACTATCTATTGAGATTATATTCAACTATAATGAACTTCATCCTCTCTAACTAGATTCAAAGAAATTAAATTCATCCCGTACTTCATCCCATCCATCCATATTCTTTGTTGTTATTTTCTTTACTCAAACACTCCCTGTCTTGATACAGAGCTTGAGCAATGCACATGCATATCATTCCTCTTATGACAGCCCCCATTATATATATGCATATTTTCTCTCTCTAAAGTTGCAATACCTGTGGGGTTCGAGCACAGGCTCATGACACCCATAGACATTTCTACGCTTAGTTGCCCGACAACTTAAAATGCATCCTTTTATTCATTTAAACAACACTGCTATTTAATTTACTGTATATGCATAACATTACCAATTGATAATATTGTTGTTTACCTTCTTTCTTAACATGCATTGTCACTTGATCATAAATAACAGTATCATAGATGTCTTGGTACCAGCCTATAATAGTATTACTAATGTTTTTGTCTTTTAGGAACACACTATTTTCTTTGTATTTGATGAACTCTTTATTGCTCTTGAATATGCATTATTATGAACTGTATTTTGCACATGCAAATCACCTACACTTGATAGCACTATAATTTGATCCTGCCCTGTATATGCATATCACTTTTTGCAAAAAAGGAAGATCATAGTGATATATACATTTTATATACTTAAATAGCACCATCATTTGATTACATGTATAACAGTAACATCATTTGATCTTCATTATGATAAACATTGCATTTGTTATCTGAATATACATAATAGCATTTTAATTCATTGTTTATTCTAGCATATGTTCTGCATTTGGACATCTTTTCCTTTGTCAAGTAAACTCATAACAGCCTTTGATAATATTTTTCTTACTCTTCTGGTATCTGCATATCAGAATCAATAGTGTTGAAATCTATAACAGCATGTATGCACCTTGTAGCAACTGTTATGTACTCCATTTCTCCTCCTTCTGCATCTTTCTTTTTCTTGAACTCATGAACACCTAACATTCTTTCATTCTTCAATAATGCATATTGTGAGGTTCGAGCACGGGCTGCATCTTTCAAATATAGCAAAGGATTTCATAAATACATGTCTCTTTGATGTTATTATTCTGTTAATGTAAATGCATATCTTCTCATTGCATTGATGTTATTGGTAAATATGCAATTCAGGAAGTTTGACTGATGTATGGTGTTTTTTAGGTTTTCCATGTATTTCTTAGATCCAATTTAGATCTAACAATATTTTCTATGATGATGCAGGAAACAGGACCAACAGAAGACCTAGGATGTAGGACAAACATAAACAAGACCCAGACAGGAAGACTCAGATGATGGAGATTCTTCAGCTCCAAAATGTAAAAGTCCTCTTAAAGGCAATACATAGATCCCTAAACCTAATCATGCTTCTATCCTACTTTCTTTTTTTCATATGTCCTCTAATTTTCAATATGAAAGATGTAACCTCATGGAAGGAACACTTTTTTACTACATTCAGTTTGAATGCACAATGTAATGATCAATTATAAATCTGAAATTTTGAATCTGATCACTACTTAGGGTACAATGTAATATGATAATATGAATGTAATAGCAATGTATTCATCTTCATTAATTTCATAGTAATGTCAAAGAGATGTACCTTCATGCAATTTTTACTATTTTTTATTCTCATACTACATGCAAAAAATTTGGGTAACAATGCTATGATGTTCAATTGGCTGGCTTGGAATACTTTGTATCCAAGTACACATGCACTGAACTTCATCTTAGGGTCACTGATGGAATTAACTTTCAAACCTCTATCATCCTATACTTCTCCTATTGTCTTTTCAATCTTGAGGTGAGAAGGATGTTTTAGGGCTTTCACCTTGTCGGTTACTGGATAACTGGTTACTGCATGAATTACATCCTTAGTGATTGGTTTCGGTTCATCCAATAGCATTTTCCTATCATGTACTCATATGAGTACTATTCAAATCCACTCAGTTTTGAACTCTTTTAGAAACATTAGGGCATTTGTTGACCCTTTCACCTCTATGTGTTTGTGTTCATCTTTAATGTTTCCATCTGTGCAAAGCTTCTTGTAAGCCTCTTCAACCTCAAGATCTCTAATCTCTGCAATCTTGTAGTGGATATATGCTTAGACATCTTCAACTAGAAAAACCCTAGGAGGGATGCTTGAGAATGCTCCTTGGTTGTCGGGTTGTGAAGCAACCTCTGGGAAAAATTTATACTTGGGCTCTTTACAGGTAGAGTTCTTGATCAGGTTGACCTTCTTGTCCTTCACATTCTTGATCTTGGAGACTCGCAATGTGGTTGCCATGTTTCTTGAAATTAGGGCTTTCTCTGTAACTAATTTGTTTTCTTAGTGAGTCTTAGATACTCACTTGATCTTAGTTGTAGATGCTGGGAATCTGTCAGAGTAGCGGTGAATGTGCTTGTGAATCTCTCTACAATGTAGTCGCTCCTTAGTATCTCTTTTTCGCTTTGTTCTTCGCTTTTCTCTTCACTCTTAAACGCTTGGTGAATGAATGAGATTTTTGTTTCCCTTTTATAGATGATGCCCTAAGTAGTGTAATAAATTCTTCACCTACTTCTTAGTGTTCAAAGACGGGGTCTCTCGATCATCATGCAAACTTCTCATCTTGGTGATTATATACTACTCGGGCTAAGTGTCAACTCAATTGACCTTTCTCATGTTAATCAGTGATGCTCGTTATGTAGCAAAGATTTGATTGTATTTTTACATGATTACCGATGATGCTCAATTTACATTAATCGACAAGATTGTATTCACAGAATCATAACAAGTAATACCATAGTGCATCTCCATTCATGCTAATTTGGCATATTATCAATGTATATTGGAACTAAAGTAAAATATAGCTTTGTATAGTGCAGTTCCATACTTACTTGGTTTACTTAGGTGGGGGTGGTGTTATCACCAGATCCATTGGATGAGGTGTCACCAACTATGGTGCTCGGTCCAGCATCATCTTTGCTTGAAGATTTCCTCTACATTTGATTTCTCATTCTCCTGATATATTCAATAGTGTTCCCATTAGTAAAAGTGCTTGACTCTGTCACTCGTTCTCTATAGTCCTTTCTTAGATGACTGACCTTATGATAGTGTAAGCATGCCATTTTGGAGTTAGTCCAGCTTCTAGACCTTCGTATCCATTTCCTCATGCAGTTTGAAGCTATATCTACCACATGTTGTGCAATTTTCCCATATTTTGTAATCCCCAACATATGAGTTATCGACTCTTCTCGGTTGATAAGCATTTTCTTGTTCTTTTGGTTTCCATGTTTGCTTTTTCTTTTTTCTACATTCATGAGATGTGTGGCCATGCATTTTGCAAGTAGAACAATAATTTTCCATGTAGGTTTCCTTCTTTGGTTTGTTCACCTTAGATCTGCATTCATGTGCTTTGTGTCCATGCTTGTTACAGTTATAACATTTATCTATGAATGTAGAAGTGGATTTAGGAATACCTTTAGCTTTGCTCTTGCAAACATTTGATGTGTGGCCTAGTTTTCCACAGTGATTGCATGACTGCCTCTTTTTTCTTGGATTTGTGTAGAGATATTTTTGATCAACTCTATTTGATGATTCTCCATGCTCAGTATACCCTAGACTGGTATTTTTGTTGAGTCTTCTTTGTGCATTCAGGAAATCATCCATTTTTTTGTACTTTCTTTAGCTTTCTTGATCATATCATTGTGTTGTTGTTGAATTACTTCATGCTTTATTTTCTCATTTTCTTCTCTTAGTTCACCAATAGCTTCCAATTTCCCATTGAGTTCTATGTTAACTCAGTTTGCCTCATGACTCATAAGAACTATTTTTTTGGTGATCTCATGATGATGTTTAGTAAGTCTGTGTATCTCTGTCTCTCTCTTGTAGCTTTTCGATGATCTTTCTCCTGTCATCAATAGCTAATGTTCTTTCTTGTTCAGCTTGTCTAGAATTATTCATAACATCAATCATTCTTACCATCTGTGTCTCTTGACCAATTTTTAGTACCTTTATTTTCTCTGTCATATGTTGATTGATTTCATTCAGACTTGTAATGCTTCCTTAGAGATGTGTTTGATGTATTGCTAGATGTAGATCTTGATGACTCAAAAAAATTAGGTATCTCTTCTTCATGATAGTCTGTTTCATTGCAGTGAGATGCCATAACTTTTCTTTCATCCACTAGCTCTCTCATCTTGATTCTTGCTTCTTTGTATTTCTCATAGAAGATTTGTATTTGCAACTTTTGATTCTCAATATTCTTATCAAGCTTATACTTTCCATTGTATGATATTTTCTCTCAAGTGATTTAAAATTTTCCAAATAAGAGATTTCACTCTTATACCAATTATTGGAATAATGGAATGGTGTGTACTGAGAGGGGAGGGGTGAATCAATACCCTTAAAACTCTTTATCAATTAACCCTTAGTACTTTGTTCTTGCATTGCCGACCATATTGCGTTTCTACCTTATGCATGTAATATCAAATCATAAACTTAATTGCATATAAACATTCATAGAAACATTCATGAAATGTACGTACACATGACACAAGGATTGGTAACATTGAAAACCCTTGTTAGAAGGTAAAAATTATGATGGGGATGAAACCCACAAAGCTTCACTATCTGCAAAATGGAAGGTGTTGGTTAAGGCTACAAGTGTGATCACTTCTGATGATCTTACCCTGTTAGGAGTAACATTTTAGACTAGTTAGGTCTACTCAGTTAAGAGATTTAGCAACACTGTTAAGTGTGCACTCGGTTAAGAGATTTAAAATAAGACTGTTAATTCCACCTTCTTAAAGGATTTCTTTTATTTTCTACAATTGTTAGAGAGTGGTCAAAAATACTTGTTGACCTGATAGTATGCAATCTTCAATTGTTGAATATAGATCCTTTAAGTTCACAATGTATATGTATTACCTATAGTGATTGATTAATACCTCTATTCTACTCGGTAGCCTTGAATCTTGTTCTTCATAACTGAATTCTATCTTTTGTGTCCTTCTGCATGAAACTCTCTGTCTAATTGATAGATGTTTGATGCGGCTACAATCCTCATGTTCTGATTGATTACTACATCTATTTATACAATGTATTGACGTATTTAGGTTTCATGCTTTATAATAAAAACTCTATGATCAAAGGTTTACAACTTGACCTTGATCTCCTAGTTTGCATGTTTACAATTAGTTAGACTAATTAAAACAATTACATATGCTTTATTTTTCCCTCAAGAAATAGTTTTACAGCAAAGCATAAAGCTAATTATAAAACTAAAGTGTTTTATTTGATGTGTAACTCAGATCCACATTTCTCAAAAATAAAACTATCTCTCAGCAGACTGGTGCTTGGGTTGCTCTGTAGTCTATGCTCGACGATGTCTTTGAACTGTCTGTCAATTTACACTGTAAACTGTCTATCGGTGATAGTGCATATTGGTGTTCACTGATTTTGGTTTCACTGTACTAACATTTTTGGTGACCATTGCACTTGTCTATTTTTGGTGTCCTCTACACTTGACTGTTTCAATGTCCATTGTGCTTGACTGAATGTTGTCACGTGGTGATCATGTTACCAATGGTTCAAAAACTATTTCCTTGTATACTAATGAAAAATATGATCCTTTAGGATTATCAAGTCATTCAACCTGTTCGCCATCATCATCCTGCAAAGAAGATTTAGAACTTGCATCACCCTTGAATGGAGTGATATCACTAACATTAAAAATAGGAGACATAGAAACTATAGGAGGAAAGGATATCTCATAGGAATTCTCTCCAAATTTATGTAATATTTGGAAAGGTCTTATCTTTCTTATCTACAACTTGGTGTGTTCCCCTTTAGGCAATTTTTCCTTGTTTAAATAATCTCATACTTTATCTCCAACCTTGAAACTGATGTGCCTCCTCTTCTGGTCTACCTATACTTTGTACTTCTCTATGTTAGACTTCAAATTCTCCTTTACCTACTCGTGAACTTGTTTGATTAACTCTGCTAAATCTACACCTTAGGAACTAGTTTTTAAATTGTTTGTAAATTCCCTCAACTCCATCACCCCTCTAGGATAAATGTCATAATTTATCTGAAAAGGATTTTTACCTATACTCTTGTTTATGGTATCATTGAATGTAAAGTCTTCCTGTGGAAGAATTGAATTCAAATACTGTGAATGTTGTTTGGTCAGACATCTTAGAAAAATTTCCAAGTGATCTATTTACCACTTCAATCTGCCCATCTATTTGACTATGGTCAGCAGAAATGAAGGAAATTTTGTACCTTGCTTCCTCCAAAAATGACCCTGAAACTTCACATCTCTGTCAGAAATAATTGAAGAGGGTAATCCATGTATTCTTACTACTTCTTTAAAGAACAAGTTTGCAATATGGGATGCATCATTTATATTCTTGTAGGAGACAAAGTGTGACATTTTGATGAATCTATCTAGAATGACAAATATGCTATCAAAACCTTATTTTGTCCTAGGCAACTCTATAAAAAAGTTCATGCTAACATTGTCCCAAGGTTTTGTTGGAATTGGACATGGTTAGACATGGTTAGTAAAGACATTTATTTGTGTGAACTCCCTTATCCCTCTAACATATTGTACAAGACTCGACAAACTTCTTAATTCTAGTCTGCATTCTAGGCCAATGATAATGTCTTTTGACCAATTCAAATGTCTTATCAATTCCAAAATGACCCCTCATAGTGCCACAATGTTTCTACTTAATGACATTTCCCCTCATTAAACATTTTGGGATACACAACTACCCCCCTTTGAATAACAACCCATTTTGAATCATATAATTAGAATACAAGGTATGATATGTATCTGAAAAGTAGTACAGAGCTGATATATTTCACCAAAATCTATATCACGTTTGTACAAGTCCTTGAGGGCATCAATCCCTATGCTTTTCATCTATAGTTCTTGCACCAAATGGACTCTCCTATTAAGGGCATCTACCACTTTGTTTTTTGTACCCTTATTGTGCTTTATGGTGAATGTGTATGCCTGCAACTGTTCAACCTACTTTATTTTTCTACTACTTAGCTTTTCTTGGCCATTTAAGAACCTTAATGCATGGTTATCTGTGAAAACAATGAACTATTTTGGAAAAAGATAATGCCTCCACTTTTTAAGTGCCTATACCATTGCATAGAGTTATAAATCATAGGTACTATATTTTTTTTAGCTTCATTTAATTTTTTAGAAAAGAAGGAAACAACCCTTATTTCTTGGCTAAGGACTGTGCCAATGGCCAACTTACTCGCATCTGTCTCTACTATGAAAAGTTTGTTGAAATCAGGGAGTGTGAAGATGGGGAATTGAGCCACTCTACCTTTGATTTATTCAAATACTTCTTATTCCTTGGTTGTCCATTTAAACTTCACTTTCTTTCCCCCTTTGATGGTGTCTAGTAGTGGTAAATATATATATAGCTAAAATTCTTGATGAATTTCCTATAGAATATTGCCAACCCATGGAAACTCCTCACCTCACCTGGTGTCTTTGGTGTTTTCCAATTTAAGATAACATCCACCTTCTTTGGATCCATATTCAAAGTACCCTTGGAGATCACATAACCCAAATAGGTTATCTCTTGTTGCATAAAAACATATTTTTTCAAATTTATTAGTAATTTGTGTTCATGAAGCCTTTTGAGGACTTGACTGAGATGCTCCAAATGTTGTACTTTAGACCTATTGAAAAAAATTATGTCATCCAAATATACAACAACCATTTTACCACTAAAATCATGTAGTAATTCATTCATCAATCTCATGATTGTACTTGGTGCATTACTAAGACCAAATGGCATAACAAGTCATTCATATAACCCCTCTGTGGTTTTAAATATATTCTTCCACTCATCTCCTAGCCTTATCCCAATTTAGTGATAGCCTAATTTAAGTTATATCTTGGAAAAGTAGCATGCACCCCCTAACTAGTCCAACAAGTCTTCAATTCTTGGGATTGGAAATTTGTACCTGATTATGATTTTTTTCACTGCCCTTGAATCAGTGCATCCTTCATTTTCCATCCTTCTTAGGAGCTAATACACTTGGTAAAGGACATGGGCTTAGGCTCTTTTGGATTAACCCTTTGTCCAAAAAATCATGTACTTGTCTTGTTACTTCTACAGTCTAATCAAGGGTAAGTTTATAAGCTGCCTTGTTTGGTAATGAAGATCCAGGGATGAAATCAATGTGATGACATATGTCTCTTAGAGTAGGTAGGGTATCTAGTAAGTCTCCTGTAATTACACCCTTATATCTCCCCAACAACTCATCTAATCCCTTGGGCACCTCCCTAGGTCCTACTTTGTCTTTGGGCTTTAGAATTAAGGCATACCCTACATTGGCTTCATTGATGGTTTCTACCATCTCCTTTTCTCCTATCAACATCACCATTGGCTCTTTTTGTTTATAATATTTAGGATTATTCAGTTGCTTCATGGTGTATATATGTCCATCTTTTTTTATTTTGTATGTATTCTTCATCCCATCATGGTGTTCTTTGAGGTCATATTGCCAAGGACGACCTAATAGTAGGTGACACACATCCATCTCCACAATATCACACAATAATCTATCCTTGTATTCCCATATAGATAAATCTACACATGCTTGTTCATTTATTAAGGTTTGTTTTCCTTTAGTGAGGCAAGATACTTGGGATGGGTTGGGATGGGGCAATCTTTCCAATTTTAACTTTTCTACTATTTCTTTAGATACTAAGTTCTCAGTAGAACCATAATCAACAAAAGTTTGTAGACCTTACCATGGCTTTTGCAGTTGGTCTTGAAGAGTGTCTTCCCTTATGGTGGCTCTTGGGGTTTAGGTCCTTTCAAGAGTTTCCTCTTCATCATCAAATAGACTCTTTATTCTTGATCCAACTCCATGGAGGGTGATTTGACACTTTGTGTATCATCTTGGATTAGGTTTGTTCTCCTCTCACCTTTCATGTTTGATCCTCTTTTATCTGTACATCTGTGAGCAGGGTGACCTAGTTAGTTGTAGTTGTAGAACCTCATAGGACCCCTTTTCCTCCCTCCAAATCTGCCTCTACTATTTGATCTATGTATCCACCTCTAGAACTGTCTTCTCAATTAGAGTTTTCTTGACTAGATTCACCATGGGTTTTAAAATTTTGTCCCCTTCCACTAGGCATTCCTCTACATCTATTATTGAAATCCTTCCTTCTTCTACCCCTATTATTCTGGTCTTGTTTTCTTCTTATCTTTTCTTCTACCTTTGATTCCAATTGATAGCATTTGAACTATCTCAGGGTTGTAGAGAGTTAACCCATCCTAAATGTTCATCCTTAGGCAATTTAAATATCTAGCCACCTTCTCAACCTCACTCTCCATTGTCTTTAACTTCAAACAAAGATTTTGGAATTGTTCCATTTAGCTAGTGACATCCATCTCCTTTTGTCTTATATTTTGTCTCATTTTGTGAAGTTGTACTTCATAATCATATGGTACATAGGCCTCCTTGACCTTATCAATCATCACCTTCCAAGAGGATATCATGTTCTTCCACTCCTTCACCCTTTCTCCCTGGATGAAGTTCCACCAACTCAATGCTACACCTTTCATTTTTTGTTTTTCTATCTTGAGTCTCTGATTCAATGGATCTCATCACATTCAAAGAAACTTTCCAATGCATCAACCCATTCCATGACCAAGTCTAGGTCCATCTTTCCACTAAACATAGGCAGGTCTAGTTTACTGTATATAGTTCTTCTAGCCATAGATTTGAGGGCATTCACAAGGTATCTTTGATCTATAAGAACCTCTTCTTCTTCTTCCTACTCAAGGGTCTCCTCTTCTTCTCCCCTTTCCTCTCTCTCTCTCTGAGTACCTTTGTTCCCTCCTATCAACTCTACCTTTTGAACTACTTATCTCTTCTCTCAAACCTTGCACTATCTTGGAAAGTTCAACATTGGTTACCTTTGAAGGCATTCTTGGAGCCTCTTCTCTCTTTGAGTCATGTTCAAACATGATCACACAATACTTTCCCTTAGGCTTCTCCTAAGCTCTGATACCACTTGATGCAGAGCCCTCTATCTAGGGTACCTTAACCTTTTTTTTATAGGTTCCTCAACCCTCTAAAAGGAATGAATTCAGACAAAGGACTCCACGCCTTGAATATTGTGTGTGAGTTAATACACCTTCATGAAATTAGGACAATTAACTACAATTCTATGGAAAGAAATAAGAAAATTAATCTAAAGAATTGTATTTAAAATCCATAACATATCATGGTTCTCTAACTAGGCTTTGCAAGTAGAGCTCTTAGCCTTAATCTCTACTAGTGACCTTCCTAGAATGAGAAATTGATGATAAAATGCCTAATCTAGCTCTCAATTCTCTCATTTTGATACAAAAATGAACTCAAATGCTCTCATGATTTGATATTATCTCAATTTTCTATGAAATTCTCTCACTATTGCTCAAGATTGCTATGAAATTGCCTATAATGAGGATGCTTTGCATTCAAAATTTCTACGATATTCTTATGCTTGAAAAATGCTTGTATTTATAGTAAAATCCCAAGGGTAGGGGGTAGAGTGAATTTATCATGGGTTAATCCTTGGTTGAGTTTGATCTCTCAAATGGTTTCAAATAAGGGAACCATTTAAATATTGTCCTCAAAGGGCGGGACAAGATGAGTGGATGAGATTTTAAAGGGTAAATGAGAGGTTGAGATGCAAATTTGGAGTGATCCATGTGCAAGTGTGTTCTCAATTCTCGTTGGCTCCTTCATTTGTGTTGAAAAGATATTAGGATTTTAATTAATTCAATCATTTAATTAAATTTAGCCATGCAAGGAATAGGTTCAATTTGATTTTTTGATTTAAACTATACAATTAATTGATTAAAATCAATTGCATAATTTGATTAATCCTTTTAGGCTTGTATTTAATTATTTGATTTTATTATTAATTAGTCCCTTGATTTTATTTGATTTATTCCACTTTCATTGATAAATGTCCATTTAAATTGATTTTGATCCATTTTGAAGCATTTGAAGCATTTTGATGAGATTTGTTGAGATTTGTAGATTTTGATGATATTAAGACACCTGGTCAATTTTGGGTGTCTACAAATGCCCCTCTTTGAATTGATGTGTGAAGTGCATCGATTCAAAGAAAATTGCATGTCAGGATCACATATTTGATACTTGATTGATTGATTGATAAAACCTGATCTGATTTGAAAACTTGATTCACAACTCTAATTTGATGCACTGATCTGATTTGATGATAAAAAACTGATTCATAACTAATTTGATTTGAAACCCTAATTGATTGATTGATAAAATCCTGATTCATAACTCTGATTGATAAAAACCTGATTTGATAAGATACAGAATTCCCCATGGATAAAATGTTGAATTTTTAATGCCCCAGATTTGATATAGAACCCTGATTTGATGATATGATGATGCCCCCTCATGAAATGAATTGAGATGATGTTCGGATGATTTGGTTGAGTTTGGGAAATTGAGATTCATTTCCTGATAAAATCAATTTGAAAATGCCCCAGTTATGAGAGAACATGACAATAACTATGATTGAGAAAACATTGTTGATGCTTTAGATAAGGTGATGATGATCGATATCACGTGATGTCAGTCAGAATCACTTGGTTGATGTTGTATTGATGTCAATCGGATAGGATAAGTAGGTTGATGGATTGATTGGAAAAACTAATAATTTTCTCTCAATATCTAGAGAGACAAACAAATAGATTGATTTTCCTTCCTCAAGATCTAGAGGTAGGAAATTTGATGCGCTCAAGATGAGAAAATGGATGATAGGATAAATTATTGACGCTAAATGATCAATTGGATGATTTGACTGATTGATATTTGATTGGATTGGATTTGATGGGAAGATTAATGGTAGGAGGCTGATAGATAGGGACATTTGATATGATTAAGGTGCAGGTGTAAGTACTGATAATGAAGAGAAATAGGTTGCCCCTAGTTGATCAGATGGTGAGGTTTCCCCTAGGTGAGCAGATGCATAGTGATGATATCCTTGATGTAACATTGATCAATTTGATGGATCAGACATTTGAGGTCATTTATTAGGACTTTGATGATGAAATCATGATTAACTTCCACCCCCTTGATTAAGGAAAATTCCATAAACATGCAATTAATCTATCATGAAAATTCAATGCAATGCAACTAATGGTCACTAGCTTTTTGTGAAATAACTGCAAAAGAGATATATTTTCATCATTAAGTGTTGTGGGACCAAAAAGAAAGTACAACCTTCACTGGCCACATCATGATGATATTAATAGCACTTTTTATCACTTTTGGTAAACTTTGGGAAACTAGTACAACCCTCACTAGTTGAATAACCAACTATGGGAGTATGAATATGGGTTTCATCAAATTCAATGTTACAAGTGGATTTTGGTATTAAGATATTGAAGATCAAAATAGCCAAGGTATCTTTTTGCATAAACAAACAAAGGTTAATCCTCCTTCCTATATGAATGTCCTTGATGTTTATTTAATGACCATGTCCTTAGAAAAATTCACACAAGTTAAAGGATATCCCTCAAAACAGTCACACAAAAGCCAAGAAAACATCATGTCTCCATCATCGCCAATCTAGTTGAAACATCATCGATTAGCTAAAAATACATGACTCAAAAAAGTCAATGAAAAACTCATCAAAAATTTCAAGTGTATCGCAATGTATCAAGATTTTCAAAAAGAATTCCAAACATTCTAATCATTTAGATGTTGTCAATTTTTAATCCTGATAAAATAAGTCAATGGAGTTCAAGGATCAAGGTATGCAATCAAACTGTTTGGATTGAACAAAGATATCCATCAAAGGTTCCAAAATATCTCTCCTCTGAAGTTCTGAAAATCAACTTCTGTCATGTGACCAAGATGTAGCACGTCTGAATCCATTTATACCAAAAACCAATGATTTTCCCCCAAGTTAAAAATGAGACCATGTGAATCTTAGGCAAATGAAACCTAGTTTGAAACAATGCAACTCAAAGACTTTATGCAAGATTTTTTTTGGATTTTTTTTTTAATGTTTTTGGATTTTTAGAGATTTTTTTATTTTTAAGAGATTTTTGATATTTTGATTTTTTAGAGATTTTTGAATTTTTTGAATTTTTTTGAATTTTAGATTTTACCATCTCTCAAATAAGATCACAGTGGTTTTCCCCCAATGTCTAGCAAGGTATAGGACATGAAGGATGGATCTGCAAGCTTGTGGATTAGAAATGGAAAGGCCATTGATGGATGAAGAATGTGAATGTGACCCGTAGGACCATCTCCTCAAGATTACCCAAGCTAAGGAAAAAGGAAATAGAAATGCAAAACATGTTTTTGGATAAGCAATGGAAGCCAATGATGTGGTTCTAGATAGCATATAGGATAATGACCTGATGTCATGAAAATGGGTAGTCCAAAACAGTGGACATGTCAAGAAGATTTTATAACAAATTTTGCACTTTATGTCCTTCATTTTGATCAAGACCAATGGATCAATTTGGGTAAGATGTGGATAAGATAGCACAATCAGGATAAAGGGGTGATGGAGGCTATGAGGGGATGGTTTGGGATCATGGAAAGATTTCATAGGAAAATTGAAGGTGGATTGGGGAGAAGAAACATCATTATAGGGTAGCATGGATGCAACAAGTGATAAGATGATGGAAAGGATAACGGTGTCAAGATACTTGATGCTGAAGGATATGTTCAACCTTGTCAAGACCCAAGGTAAAAGAGGGAATATGGATGCAAGTGAGATAAATGATAAGAAGATGGAGGATAGCATGGATGAAACTTGCCCCCAAGTGTAGAGTGCAAGAGGAGGAGTTATGCATGACGCTTGTTTGCCAGGTTTTCATCATGGTACTTGTCCAAGGTGCCACAAGAAGTGGTTTTCACCATAGGATGGATTTATTTCTCTTTAATTTTGCTACCAAGGCACCCGTTTACTAGGTTTTTACCAAGACACTTTTCTCTTTTTTTATTTTTATTTTTTTTGTATTTTTCAAAATTTCCCCAACATCTGGATCTTTGGACAATGCTCTTCTAAAAGATATGCTATAATAAACCATGAATATGGCTAGGATGCTCAAAGATATTGATAAGGTGATGATAAAGGACACATATGGAGGATAAGGGTAGATGGTGGTGAAGGTTTTATGCCATAGATTGGATAAGAGGGATGGAAAGATGGAAAGTATGTGTTGGATAATGAATGTGAGGATAAGAAGAAGGTATGTTGTGGATGGAAATGTTGGCAAGATCAACTTTGACACACACTTTGAAGGGTGGTGGAATGATGGAGGAATAATGGATGAAGGAGGTGAGGATGTAGCTAAGATAGTGGATTTTTGGATATAGGAACCCAAAGTAGACTTGGAAAGTGGAAAATGTTTAGAAGGAGATGGAATTGAAGTCTTTGCAAGCTTGAATGTGAAGTTTGATTTTTCTTTTGTGTGCACGTCTTTCAAAAGTGACTTGGAAATCCACATAGTCTTTGATTTTTATTTCTTTTGTGATGATTTTGAATGCATTTCTTCAATGAGGGATTTAGGAACCCACATTTTATTTTTTCTTTTTGTTTGGTGGACCTTTGTGGTCTCTTGGATATTTATTTTTGCTTTGTGAACCTTTGTGGACTTTTGGATATTTCTTTTTTCTTTTCATTCACATGTCGATTAGATGGGGCATGGTGATCTTTATATGCACGTGGATTCTTGGATTTTTTCTTTTTATGTTGCACATCCAAATCGCTTCTAAAAGACTTAGGAATTTTGGGTGATGGGAATAATATGGAGGGTTCATATGGATTGGTGTTTGGAAATTCTTCAAGTATGTGTGCCTTCGTTGATCTTGATACATGGTAGGGTAAATGAATGTAGAGATAGGGATGGTAGGAATGGTTGATGGAGGAATATACAGACCTAATATGGATGGAAGGGATAAAGAATTTAGCTTTGGGACATAGGAACCCAAAATGGATTTGGAGGATGGTGAAGGCAAATGGTTGCATTTGAATGGAGGGAGATAAGGTGTGAAAGGGATATTAATATCTTTGGAGTGAGTTATATTTCCAAGGCTCTCATCTTTAAGATTTATCTTTATACCAATAGGCTCATGAGTAGCTTTCATGGGAGAAATTTTGATAGGATCACCTGAGATTTGAAGGGATTTATTATCATGCAAGGGATTTGGAAGAATGATGGTTTCTTAAGGTGAATGTGGAGGATCATGACAAGGAGTTGATGGGATACTTAGATCTTGACAAGGATATTTGGATGATGTAGAGAGGATGCTTTGCTCTTGATTTTCAATATGTTCATTGGAAATGATGGAAGGGATAACTTGATCTTTCTTGGGAATTGGACTAGGTATAGAGCTTGTAAGGACACTTTGTTCGTGAAATGGAAGGATATTAGCTTGGAAGACATGAAAGGGTGCAAGGGGGTCATCACAAGCTTCTATGGATATGGGACCTTCATCAAATATGGGAGGGGATTGTATAGAATCTTGATCTTTATCTTTATTGTACTTGTTTCTTTGCTCTTTGGATTATCCTCTTGACATGGATCCACTTCTAAGGACAAGGTAGATGCTTGGATATGCATGGGGAATGTTTGGAAGAATGATGGAGAATCCTTTTGAATAGGCATTGAAGCACATGAAGCTTTGGGGTCCAAGATATTTGAAGCATGGAAACAATTTGCAGCAAGATGTAAATTAGCTTGGGTTTCTTTTAGAGGTATCCCTTGAGGGTAGACATAGTCAACGTAAAAAGTATCATCATTAGGCTTGATCTTTGGTGGAGGAATTTTGGATAGTTGTGAAGCTTTGTGATATGGACGAAGGATGAAAGGAGTAAAGGCTATGGGAGAAACCTTGCTAGATATAGGTTTGTACATTAGGTCTTGCTTGAAAGTGGTACCTTTCTCTTCATTCTCTTTATTACCTTGATCACGAATAGGGTGGTCACAAAATTTGTCTTGATCCAAGATAGGTTTGTTGCACTTAAATGTTTTGTCTTGTGAAGAAGATGAAGATACAGATAGCCCATCATCATAAAGAAAAGGAAAAATTGATCATAATGATGGCGCTTTAGATAATGTATCTTTTTTTTTTCCTCATCCTTTCTCAAGGTTGATGTGTCATATTTATGAGGAAGGGTAGCTCCTAATTGAGCAAAATATTCTTCTTTATTCTTCTTCAAAATCAAGTGCATTGTTTCCATAAAGATGGGATCTTGGGATGCTTCCAAAATTTGTTCTTCGATTACTTCATCGTATTGAGTCCTATTGAGATTTTGATCTTGATTTTGATAATTATTCTCCACCATGGGATTGATTCATTTCTCAAATAGATTCATCATTATAAATGTTTGAAGAATCTGATCTATTTGTTTCACTGACAAAGAATAACTCCAAAAAGGGTATCAAAATATGATTTCAAAATTGTTCCTAACACTCCATAAATGCCCCTTGTTTTCCCTTCTTTGTTTTTGGGCATCCATTCCTGGTGTGTAGGTGTGACTTTAAAGCTAGTATGTGTTGACTGGAATTCTTGTACGTGACACTCTATTGTTAGTACGTGGCATTTCCCTATTGATAGGCGTTGTTGAAATATTTCCAGGCGGCACTTTCCAGTGACTTACACCATTTTTAACAGATGACAGGCATCGTTTCAGTTGTTTACGCATCACAAAACTATCTGTAAGCGTCACTTAATTGTTGATACATGGAATTTCGCATATCAAAGTTGAATTTTTCAATTTTTGGGGGTTTTTAAAATTTTAAGGTTGTTGATCAGATCTGTCAGAGAAGATTCTTACTTGAAAATTATATACAAACTCAACACACACATCAAATTTGCATCATGTCCCTAAAAAAACACTAAAAGTGTATGTTCTCGGTCATTTTCACAAGTATAACACAAGAAAATCTTCCAAGCAATCTACCTAGAGTCAAATTTGGCTTTTAGCAATGGCTCTAAAAGGTAGGCTTACTATTTTAACTAGGTTTTAATGAATAGCTCCATTCTAAATCATGCCAAGGTATTTTACCCCCTTGCAGGCTTCCCACGTGCACAAAAGTATGATTTTGCACAATCCCGAAGGACTACTCGAGGAAGTGAAGAAACTTGCATACAATCTAGTCACCTTCCCATTAAGGAAGAATGCATTTATTTATAGTGGGTTGGATAGTATCACGGAAAAAGTGATTATCTCCCACTTTGGTTCATTCCCTCTCACCGCCTTCGTAAAGGAATTCTCGGGAGGCATGCCCTCTAAAGCTCTAATTGATCTAGCATATATGGAAAGTGGAAAATTAACTTAGTCCAACAAGTTTGGGAGTTTGATTCACTCAAAGAGTGAAGAGCATATCCCCATTGTATTTCTTTGTTCCAAACACTTCAAGCACTTTTTTGTTCTTTTTCAACCCCTTGACAAGGAGGTTCTTAAAAATGAAGTGTGTGGTTCAATTATCCTCCCTTTATTTCTACCACCCAAACTTGACACTTTTGAATTTTTGATCAACTTCAAAAAGTTGAGAGCATATACCTAATGTCTCATTTGAATGGACAATAATAGGGTGTCCCTAATTATACTAGATTCAAAGAATTTTCCACAATTTGATTAATGCAAGCTTGTTAAGTAGAATACCTTGTTTCGAAGCTAGCAAAGGCTAGGCACATTTTTTATTATTTTTCTTTTTTTCCTACTCACCTAGTGGCGATTGTTCCCACTCCGAATCCTCCAACAAGTTAGTCAACACAACTAGAAAAGTGAAGAAAATCTTGAAAATAAACTTGACAACATGCTCCTAAGTTCTTTTTGATCAAATTTTGCAAAATCAAACTTAAAGAACTCAAAAACAAGAAATCAATTTAAAGAGTAGGGAACTTCTTTTTGTATGCAAAAAATAATTTTATATAATGATCATACAAATGTTCTTCTTCCTTTAAATTTTCTAAGAGATTGGAAGCATGCATTTTCTTAGCATGTTTAGTTTGTGCTCTTACCTCTTTGCTAGGCCTTGTAACTTGAAACTCTAGTTTATGTACCTTCCTGTGCTTGCTCATTTGTGGGAAAAACACAGATAGAGAATTAGAAATCAGAATTTAATGATTTGATAGCAAAATAAAACAAAAATCACTAGGTGGCATTTAACAGCTAATACGCGGCATTTGTCTACTAGT
Source organism: Thuja plicata (assembly GCA_018584345.1). NCBI lineage: Eukaryota > Viridiplantae > Streptophyta > Pinopsida > Cupressales > Cupressaceae > Thuja > Thuja plicata. Next base: position 2,177,962 of record MU227020.1, read on the forward strand.
AAGTGGCATTTAAAACCTTTAAAGAGAAATTGAAACTTTAACATGCGGAATTTACAAATGCACAAGTGGTAAATTAAATTTCACAGGCATTACAGAACATTTAAAAAGCGTAAAAATATAGATCACACGTGGCAGTTGACAGTTCACAGGCGGCGCTTTGCAACTCACAGGCGATGCTTTACAGGCTTATCCATCACACTTTGTCTCATATGTGGTGGAAGAAATTAAGATAAAAAATAGGGTAAAATCTACACGCATCATTTCATGGTTCACATGCATCATTAGATTTCTCATACGCATCATTTTACCTATTTTCTGCAAAATAAACATAAAAGTGAAGCCAAAAACAAACAAAACTTGATAATGAAGGAAAATGAGGCCTAAAGCCCCACGGTGGGCACCATTTGTGTGTGTGAGTTAATACACCTTCATGAAATTAGGACAATTAACAACAATTCTATGGAAAGAAATAATCAAATTAATCTAAATAATTATATTTAAAATCCATAACATCTCATGGTTCTCTAACTAGGCTTTGCAAGTAGAGCTCTCAGCCTTAATCTCTACTAGTGACCTTCCTAGAATGAGAAATTGATGATAAAATGCCTAATCTAGCTCTCAATTCTCTCAATTTGATACAAAAATGAACTCAAATTCTCTCATGAAATGATATGATCTCAATTTTCTATGAAATGCTCTCACTATTGCTGAAGATTGCTATGAAATTGCCTATAATGAGGATGCTTTGCATTTGAAATTTCTAGGATATTCTTATGCTTGAAAAATGCTTGTATTTATAGTAAACTCCCAAGGGTAGGGGGTAGAGTGAATTGACCATGGGTTAATCCTTGGTTGATTTTGATCTCTCAAATGGTTTCAAATAAGGGGACCATTTAAATGTTGTCCTCAAAGGGTGGGACAAGATGAGTGGATGAGATTTTAAAGGGTAAATGAGAGGTTGAGATGCCAAATTGGAGTGATCCATGTGCAAGTGTGTTCTCAATTCTCATTGGCTCCTTCATTTGTGTTGAAAAGATATTAGGATTTTAATTAATTCAATCATTTAATTAAATTTAGCCATGCAAGGAATAGGTTCAATTTGATTTTTTGATTTAAACTATACAATTAATTGATTAAAGTCAATTGCATAATTTGATTAATCCTTTTAGGCTTGTATTTAATTATTTGATTTCATTATTAATTAATCCCTTGATTTTATTTGATTTAATTGATAAATTTCCATTTAAATTGATTTTGATCCATTTTGGAGCATTTGAAGCATTTTACTGAGATTTGCTGAGATTTGCAGATTTTGATGATACTAAGACACCTGGTCAATTTTGGGTGTCTACAAATATAATTTCCAGTCCTTCTTATTTTATCCACCAATCATACAATCACTCTATCTTATATCCCTTCACTCCTTATATGAAAAAGAAAACAACTACAAACAACTCTCTTGAACATCTTTATTGTTCAAACACCATGTTAAAGGCAAGTCGATCCTTTAACCCATAGATCATCTTGGTGTGCTAGGAAGGAAACCTTGTTTCTAGGGAGTGGAAATAGTTTCCTACTTCTATAAGTATCTTGATTTAATCATACTATAAGTTTCCTAGTGTCCAAAAGACTCCTAAGTCCAAAATAGTGTTTTTCAGCCCTTTAGGCCTGTCCCGGCTAGTAGCCCTATGCAGAGGGTTTTCAGAGGATAAAACTTATAACTCCAAAAGGACCATAATAAAAAAATCATATATTCTAACACCCTTTTAGAATATGGTACAAAAACCCAAGATATAGACTCTGAATCCCCTATTCAACCTCTGAACCCTTATAGGCTTGAGAGACCTAATTGCCCTTATTAGGCCCCCTTAACAAAGAAAGTCTTCACCAATCAGATCCTAGGACTAAGCCAGTGATTGGTACATGCCTAGGAATTTTCAAGAACACATAATCCACCCTTGGTTTCAATAAATCCACTCCCATAGTCCTCTTGTACACTCAATCTCTTAAAACTGTGACCAAGCACATGATTATGCTTGGCCTAGGGCTTGGTGTTGCAAATAGGTGTTGATGGCCTCCAGTCCCCAAAATCTAGAATCTTAAAGCACATTTCTCTAACTTGCATTCCCCAATTGGTCATCATGATCCACTAGTGAAATTTCAAGTTAGGGCCATTTTGGTATGAAACCCTTATTCTGAATAACTTGAGTGCCTAGCAGAGATTGTCAATAACTCTCCCAAATGGATTCCTCGAGATCATACCCTAGCTTTGTTAGGAAGCTATGAGACCACTTGTGCTCCTAAGGAGTTTTATTCATATAATGTTAACTTGTAGGCTCCAAATGGACCCAAAAGACATTAGACCACACAAAAGACATATCCTAGACTAATTTTTGATCCTTTGGCCAAGATTAACCAAGTGGCTTATAAGAGATGCCTACTTATCAACTCGTCTTACAAATGGATCTTATTACATTCCTTTGGATCCAATGATCCCTTAGGCACTTTGGGCCTATCAACCATCAATTTTTACATCTGGGGAGGGGTACTTATACACCATATCCTCTTGTGGTCAACCAATAAAGAGTGTTTGTGAATATGTGTTTAATTTCATATTGTTATCATTTTTTTATGTGAAAATGGATTTTTATAATTTAACTTGCAATTTAATACTTGAGAGCTAAAATATGTCTTATATGTATTCATTAAAATTGCATTTGCATAACTGTGGCATACAAGTGATTTTGAGGGAAATGCAATTGTTTTTATTTTATTATTATTATTTCAAAAATCAATTGTGAGTGGGGTCTTATGAGAGAAAAATAGCTCATTTCAACACCTAGTCATTTTTTGAGCTTTTGAGCTTTGAAAACCATACCTACAATTGATTTTCCAAATGGAGATTTTGGAGTGAATTCTCAAATTTATTGTAGGTAATCTTGCATTAGCTTAGGACTGAAAACTGTTCATGTTTCTTCATGGATTCGCTCTTGTATAGTGTGTTGAAAGATATTTAAGTTTGAATCTTCAAAGCAACTTTCAGGTATGAGCTTCAATTCTTCATTTTTTCTCTTATTTTGGATTTTAAATATTTGGAAATAATTAATTGAATGAGCCATAATATTTTTAGCAATACAATTGTTTCTGGATTTGATTGTGTGCAATATTTTTTCATCAACATTTCGAATCACACTGTGATCCATCATCGGGATGAGAATATTTCTGTTATGCAAACCCTTTGAATTCATTGTGTGTTAATTTGTTATGGGAAATTTTATAAAAAGTCCATATTTTAATTGTTACCATGCTAAAATTTGGATTGGATGTGAGAATTGCGAAATTGATTGTGAAAACCTGATGTTGGGTGGATAGGAATGAAAAGGGTATCTTTAGAATTTTAATTTTTGGATTTTAAAAAAATTAGTTTCCTTGAAGTTATTTTAATTGTGGAAGTTACTATTAATTGGTTTCTAGGAAAATTGGTAAGTTGTTTTAAAAGTGGAATATTTGATATTTTATGTTAAATTATAATGTGGAATCATGGAAAATATCTATGTAATTCTAAACTTGGATTGGTTCAAATCCATTATGATGATGTTATTAAGGATAGAATATTTCTGCATGTTATGTGAATAGTGGTGTTATAAGGGAAATTTTGCTTTGTGTTTTGGAGTGAGTTTTCAAATGTGATATTTCATTGCTAATTTTGGTTTTATTTCATTATTTGAGTAGAACAAGATGATCCTTAGGGTTAGGTACACGAGTGGGTTGTGGGAGGGGCTCCCAACATGATCCCAAGCCAAAGTGGTACACTTACAATCACATTGTAGGGAGTCTTGTAATTCAAGTGATAACTTAATTAAAACATACATAAAATATTATTCAATATAATTGGATGCTTTGTGCATGCCTTGAGCACTTGTATTAGGCTAAGCATGACTTGGGAATAAATCCCCACTCATGTATTTTTGGACTTGTATGATCACATGTGCTTGTTCATATGAGATGATGGTTCGTTATATGGTGTCATCCCTTTTTGCACACTTGATGACACTCCCTATGTTGGCACTCTAACATCTAAATCCTTGTAGTTTGAGTAGTACCTGAGATATGTTGCCTTTTTTTATCATTTTGATGTTTTCTCCATGAGATAGTATTTCTTTACATTTTGATGCTTACTCTATCATTATGTAAGATATGCATACATCTCTTATGGCATGTGTAATAATATCTTGTCCTTGTGTATTCATTATTTGAGTGTTTGTGCCATCGGATTATCTCCGTGATCATGATGAGGTAGACCTAAGGGTTCTACATGGTAGGCTGGCATGTGTGACCACCATTAAAAATTGAAGATCATGGATTTGGACTCGACATCAAGTTCATTCTTTCCTTCTCTATTCTCATGCTTTTATGTTCTTTCTCAATCATGTACATTAAAATTAAGGGGTTTTGAATATTTAGGGATGTTATAATATATTAATTCATGATTTCACCTTCCTTGTGAAGAATATTGTGATTCAAATGATAATGTAATAGATTAGTACAGTTTGTGTGTGTTGGTGTTGGTACCAAGCAAGAGCTATTATGCATTTCTCCTTTTCATTACAAATGTTGCATTATGGTTATGAGTAAGAATATTTCCTAAGGGTTTGAAATGAATTTAATGGTGTTTTGAGTTGTCTTGGAGGGTTTTGTAATCTCGTATCAAGGTTGTTATACCTTCTTGTGGTGGTTTAACTCATTTATTGTAGTTTCAGGCACATTTAGGGCATCCTAGAGTGTCTTATATACACTTGCAATGGCATGTTTGTTGTTTCTCGCATGTTTAAGCTTAGACAAGGATTTTACGATATTTTGGAGATGGTTTTATCCCTTTCCATCGTCTCCTTGTGCACATCGGTCATGTCTAGTTCCTAGGGAAGTAGTTTTCCTACTTTGTCTGCCTATCCTTTTTAGCATTTTTGTCATATTCAAGTGTTTTTAGGGCCTTTAATATACTCCAACATGATGGTGGTGTCAGTGAGACTAGTCCCTATCTTTTCTTTTCCCATTGTACATTATATTAGTGCAAATGGAGGAAGAAAACAAGGTTTGTGGTAACTAGGGACACTGGAACCTAAATTGGACACCAAGATGCTTAGAGGTTTCTAACATTTCTAAGAACAATGATATGGAATACATGTGTCCTTGTGAAATTTCTATGTATGTGTTTGGCACTATAGTCCTCTATGAGTGCCCTTATCAAAGGTAAATATCTCATGGGCTTTTCAGCACCCTAGAGGCGTAGGATTAGGTCACTCAATTTTTTAATCATGGATTGGAGAGTCATGGGAACCTTTAAATTGGTTTGAGTGTGTTGTCAATGATTTTTGGTGGTGTTGATTGCATTGGTTTTTGTGTTGGTGTCTTCAGGAAGATGATCATCACACCTAGGACCAAGGATAAATCCTAGTTTGTTGAGCAAAGTCTTCTAGGTTCTTGTGAAGTCATGTAAGGGTTAAAACCTTTTGTTAACCTTACCTAAGGTGTATTGAGCCTTCCCATATAGTTTCTTGGTATTTAGGGTATTTTGTCTTCTATGTGTATATGTTGTTGCATAGCAATAGGATGTCATATGTAAGCCATTGGAGCTAATTATCTTTCCTTGTATTTGTAAAAGTTTGAGCTCACGTTGGAGAGACCTGTGTGATGTGGATTAGAGGTTGATGATTTCCTTATTGCATCCCAATTTTCATTGGTAAGAGAATTCAATCATGACATGTGTCAATCATCATTGATGAGTCATCATTCCTCTCTCTATTTTGTTGTTTCTTGTGGCAATTGGTTTTGTTTCTATTCTTTTGTTATCATCATCTTGCTTGTACAATGGGAATATCCTTGTTCATGTGATCTCGTGTTTCATGGTTTTCCTTCCAACTCTTTGGTGAAGATTATTGTGCAAGTATGACATGTAGTGTCTTTTATATGTCGTTGACGTTGTTAAGTTTATCTGAAATGTTTAAAAAATAATTATTCTTTATTTTCTTGGCTTATTTCCTTGGGGATTCCTTGGTGTCAAATAATTATATTACCAATTACTTCCATCTTGTTGTCTTCATATTACATATTTATCTAGTCTCTTTTTCACGTTCATGAGCTCATTGACATATAACTATGAAGACCATGTTATTAGTGTAGATGTGGGGCTATATAGATCTTTATATTTGCGAAAAAATCTTCCCTTTAACCTTTTATTTCCACAAGTACTTTGATATTTCTTTGACTTTCCTTCAATTCATCTTGGAGCAAAAAAAACACCTTATCTTTTCCTTTATTCCCCTTTTCATTATTTGCTCTTATTCCATTTGAATCATTTTAGTAGCGATGATTTAGGTGTTGCAAGTTATTCTTGGAAAAATCACGGTGAAATTTTTTATTCTTTTTTTATCCTAAAGATTTTGGGTCTACACATACCTTGGGATAAATGTACCAAGTTGTGTTACTGTTTTATAAAGGAAATGGTCAATATGACTCCAATTTTTTAACTTAAACACTAATCAGTGACATATATGTTTTGAATTTGAAGTGATATAAATTAATTAAATGTATATTTTTTTATGTATTTTATGTTTGTATTTTTAGAAAAAATTAAAAATTTCTTTGAATGTAGTTATTTATAAAATTGAAATTATAACTTAAGTGCTTATAAAATGCTAAAAAATGAAGTTAAACATGATGTACTCTTTCTATAATAAATTTTTTTTTTTTTTCCAATTTTTTTGTGTATTTAGAACTTGAAACTTTAGTGCATGAATTTATTTTTCTCATTTTCAAATGAATCTAAAAATGTGTATGTATTGGAAACACAATTGTTTCCATGAGACGTTATTTTGTCTTAACTATTTATCAAATATAGAAAAAAATTATCTTGACAAAAATATTTTACTAGTGCATCATATTATTTTTAATTTTTATTAATAAATTTTAGTATTTTTCTTGACAAGATAATCAACATTATATTTTGATGTTACTATCACGCTTTTAGTAAAGATAAAAAAACTAAAGTATAAAAAATAACTAAATTATTAAAATTTATATTTATGAAAACTACACTTATAAATCTACAAAGGAATATTCTTATATTTTTATAAAATGTTATTTAAAATAGTATGAATTGTTGAAACATCATTTTTTTTTGGTAAATTGGCCTCAAAGTGGTACTACATATACATTTAATAAATACTTGTAATTAGAAAAGTAATGACTTATATATAGCTTAGTTAGAATGAATCTAGCTAGACCATATGTTTGACCAAAATTATTTTTTGTTGGAAATCATTAAATCTACACGTGCTAATAAGTTGGCCACAAGTGTCACACAACTTTGCACTCTAACCTCTTAAGATCACCCTATATTTCTTTGTATTCACTTTAATTTCTCTTTCACCTATGTCCACACTATGTTTCTCTACAAGTATCCTTTCATGTGAGACCCTCGTGGCCTAATTATTGTCCCTATATGTGAGTTGAGATTAGGGTGTGAGTTAGTGGTTGTAGGCCCATTTGAAATTTGGAGAGTGTGGTTCCTAGGAAATACCAAATCGTCATGATATACAAAGCCCTTTCATTGAACTATTAAACAATATTTGGGACCATTACTAATCTTACGATTTTTTACTTTTTATTTCCCTTGATATTTTAGTTTCTTCTAAGGTAGGCCCTTGAGACCCATTATATTTTAATTGTAGATCCCTCATTTTGTTTAGTCATGATAAATAGTTTTTTATTGGTTTGAGTAGTTTTTACAATTGATGCATGATATATGAAAAGCATGGTAGCTATAAATTGTAGAGGAGACAATGTGGAGCTTGCTTATTCCTTCTTAGATGGTCAACATGAGTATTGACAAATTTACTTTATATTGTTAATACTTTTTCATTTTGTTTATCCTTTGTCTTGCTTTACACCACCAACCTAGCCTTCCACTTCCACTTTCCCAAAAGAGTGGTCTTCCCTCTATTTCCATTGAGTACTAAAGCCCCATGAAACCAACAAGAACCTTCCTAATGCATGTTTCTAGCCCTGTGATTCATACCTGCCTAATTTTATTAACCCTTTACTTTATAAACACTTAAATAATTTTTTTATTAACATTTACTCTAAATTTTTTTATTTAGACGTAGTCCTATAAAGGGATGGCTTCCAAAAAAAAATAGGAGTTGTTGAGAGAGTATTTTAAAGTGGGTCGTCCCATGAATTTTGTAATGTATCTTAGCATAAAATTTTAAGCTTTGAAATTTTTGGAATATGATTGTCTTATGAATTTAATTATTTTGCATATTCAATTCAATAGTATATAAATATAGAATGATAAAGAAATTGATATGCAATATGTTGAAATATTTGTGCGAGATATTTCAATTTGGTGCTCAAATACCCACTACTTAAAGCAAAAAGAACTTTAATCAAATTGTTGCAAACTCTAGAATAATCTTTATTTGTTCAAACTTTCAAAATACATGAGAAAAGGCTCCAAAACAAATTTAGGTCCAAGAACCTATATCCAATAATAACATTTATTTTTTGTTAAAATAAATTTTATTATTAAAATATATAGATGATTATTTGAGGTATATATGTTGTTGTGATTTGGTATGAGCGGTATTCTCCAATTGATTTGCAAAAACAAAGAATACAAAAGTAAAGAGATAATTCTCTTTCATTTTATTTGTTTTAATGTAGTAATCTAAAAATTCTTGATGATTGACAAGTGGGGAAAAAATTCTTAAGTTGATTAGGGAAATTTTTGTCTCCATCTAAATGTACTTTTTCAAAATTACATACTAAAAAGTAGGGGTTCCTATTTAAGAAAAAAGATTCTTGGCAATATGCAGATATTGTATAGTATTTTCATTGACGTCAAGCTTGTGGGGATATTGTTGACAATTTTTTCTTTGATGTCAAACTTAGTTAGATAATGTCAAATTTCTTTGGAGGTGTAGTATCAAGATGATTGAGGTCTATTCCAAAAAGATGAAGTGATGTTCAAGTGCTTGTATCATAATTTGACGAAGTGTGACTATTTTGATAGAAAAAGTGACTAACAAGGCATTGATATTTTGGTATACATTGTTTCACATTGCAATATTTTGGTCTATAGTTCCAGTAATTTGTTTGTGGATGTATAGAGAATATATATTTCAGATATTAAGTATTGTAACCCTTCACAACTATGTTTTGAACTATACAAAGTCAGAGTTGTGTGTGTGTGTGTGTGTGTGTGTGTGTGTGTGTGTGTGTGTGTGTGTGTGTGTGTGTGTGTGTGTGTGTGTGTGTGTGTGTGTGTGTGTGTGTGTGTGTTTTTGTTCATCATGTAAGTTAGATGAGTATGTGGTTATGGTGTATGGAATAAGAATGAAGGTTCACAAGTGTAGATGATTAGTAATGAATTCAATTATTGATGTATGAAGCAAATAAATATAATCAATATTTCAGAAAGTGCATCCTACACCACAGTTCAACAAATATATTTCATTATAATCAAATCATATTGTATATTGCCTCGAAGAAGTAATCTTCAATCTACAAGTCCCTTGTATCCTTACCTATCGTTGTTCACATTGTCCTACAAGTCAAATTAGGAGTAGAGAGTTTCCTTGGCCTTGAGAATAAAACTATTGTAATCAGTTTTTCATATAGTGAATTGGATCTTACTTTGGTTTTGTTGTATTAGGTTTTTCATATTAAATATTGTTGTTCATGTGTGTTGCATTATTTATTCTTTCTATTTGAACTACAAACCCATTGAATATAATGAATAAGTGATAATTGGTTAAGTTTTAATATATGTTGATTCACCCCCTCCACCCAACATCTAAAAGTGTTCAATAATTAGTATCAGAGTGACATTCCTACAGTAAATGTATAACAACTAAGGTAGATCCTACATTTGAACACAATGTTTGATTCAAATAAAGATTCAGTTGGCATGGAATCACAAGGGTGGGATGTTGATGCAGTAGCCAATCTTGAAGGAGAACTAAGACTCGCCCCTAATATCCTAGAAGATGCTAAATTTATATGCAAAAAATAATAGGAAAATATTAAGAAAGTAGAAGATAAAATTGTCCATCTAAAGATTAAATTTAAAGAAGGAAACAAGAAAATTTATAGTATAGAAACCAATATACATGTCAAATCCAGTGAATGCACTAAGATTGAAGAGGAATTTATCACCTTGATGAAGGACTTAAATGATGCAAAAGTAAAAAATCAACAAAGGGTTAAAACTCAAAAGTGGAAGTGATGTGCTTAATGAAATGCTAGGTTATCAAAAATCATCTAAGGACAAACGTGGTCTTGGCCTTAAGAAATAAGAATGTTCAAATAATCCCAACAAAGAGACAAAGACAAGGAAAAGGTCAAGGATGAATTTAAGAAGGCAAATAACAATGAAAAAGATTTTAGTTTTGTCAAAAACAAGAAGAATTTTAAGAAGTATGTTATTAATCAAACTAAGTATTCTCAAACTTTTAAAAGAGTTTATTTTTTATGCAATAAGTTTAGACATAGAGTCAATGAATGTAAAATCTAGATTATATCTCAACCGTTCAATAGTCAATGTTATGCTTACAAAAATTTTGGGCATAAAGCTAATGAGTGTGGAAGTATAATGATGAGGAATGTTTTGATGAATGTAAACAATGATGGGAATATTTATTATTTCAATTGTTACTATTATGCATGCAAAAAAATTGAGCACAAGGTTTTTGAGTGCAAATCTAATACTAGGAATGTAAATGGCCTGGAATTTGGTCCTACATATGAAAATTGCAATAAATTGAGACATGTTTCTAGATTATATAGAGGAAAGAATAAAAACCTTTTTTCCTTTAAATGAGATTAATATAGAACAAGAAAAGGAGAAGATGCAAGAAGTCTAATGAGAAGGAAGAAATCAAGGAAAGGATGAGTCTGTACCTCATGGTGGCACAAATTTTTTCTCTGGAAATTGAATAAAGAGAATTGTTTGAGGAGGAGTTTGTATTGAAAAACTTATGAACCCCCATGTGGTTGGTATACTACTAGTTTTTATCATGGTGGAGGTATTGGAGGTCTTTTTTAGAGTTTTACAAGTATTTCTAGAGACCTGTGAAGGTTTTTATGGTCTCTTTATATACAAAGAAACACATTTTTATGCTTGTTTGTATTATATCTTTCATTAAAGGTGAAAAACTAAGGGTTTTGGAAGATATATTATATTATGTTCTTGGCATTCATTTTCATCACTTTCAGTTGTGTGAATTGAAGAGTTGTGATTGTGTAAAGGAGGTCTCTTATTATAAAGAGTGCACAAATCCTAAGGATGATGTTCTCAAATATATTTATCATTTTTGCGTTGTTTGTTTTGTGTTGTTGGAGTTAATATGTCTAGAACCATTTTTCTTCATGCATCAATGAATCCATGACCAAAATTCAAGTCATATCTCTTTGTGGCAATGGAGAAAGACAACAACGATGCATTTTTTGAGGTTCCAATAAATGCAATATACATTGAAGCTATTAGGGAATACATTCGTATGACACCAATTCTAAATTAGTTACATGAAATTCAACTGTCTATGGATGAATTTGGTGGAGAGTGACATGAAGACATTCAAACCTAAGTATAAGCACATCCGAGACAAGGGTTTGGAAATATGGAAATAGTTTCTAAAATTTGACCACGAACATGATTGGATTCAAATCATATTGATAAAAGTACATGATTATGTATTTGTATAGGTCATATAAGATTATGAAGGATGTCATTAAGAGATTGACTAGGCTGTGTAATTCTAGAATCATTTTAGTTTTTAAGTCCGTGAACAATGATATAGTTAACAAGTTAACTAATGTCCAATCTAATAAATAGAGTATGATAGTAGAAATATCAAGGATCTAGGTGTCTGGTATGTAACAAAGGGAATTTTTTATGAGATATATTAATAGAATTATGAGAGATTTGAAATTTCTATCACCATTCACATGGTGTATTAGATGGTGGCTGAAGGTGAAAGCTGTGATCTATGCAATCTATTAAGGTTGCAACTTTTGGTTAACCTAGAGAGGACCAATAATTCAAAGTATTAGTTTAGGTTAGGATCACTTATCATCTATTTGGCATTTCTATTTCTAAAATAGCTACCCAAAATAAAGAATAAAATATGGAATAAGTTTTCTCTTGTTTCAACACAAATCAACGAACATATTAAGAGTTTCAATAATGATAACACTACATGAAATACCATATATTGGGGTTTCTTCAAGAACTTACAAGATGAGATATAGGAAATGGAAAGGTTCATTTATGATTTGGTCTAAAAGTATAAAAATTAAGTCACTTTCTTAGAGGACAAGGACCACTGCTATATTAAATCTATAGAAACAAGAACATGTTGTTTGCCAAATCTCCTCTATGAGGTTACATTGTAGGATGTGGAGAAGTACATTGAAATAATACTATAAATGCCTAAGGATTCAAATGAAGAAAGGTTTGGAATTGTAGAGGAATCAATAAATAAAATGATAATGAAAAAAGGTCATGAGAAGAGAATGGAGAATATGTTAAATAAGGTGAACTTTACTTGGGTGTCAAAAGCATTTGGTTTTTCCCCTCTAGAAGAAGAAAGTTTCAAACAAGATCAAAGAAGATCTACTAGGTCTGCTTTTGCCTCTCTACCTATAGTGAAGATAAGTTCCTTTGGTACTCTGGTCAAATTTGTAATGGTGAAAAAGGGAGAAGTAATGACATAGATAGGCTAAATCACTTCACCTTTTCACTAATTATACATTTAAGTAGGAAGATGCCCCACCAAGTTCAAGAGGAGACTCAAACACTAAATAGGAAAATGAACCTTTGTTGTAAATGATATTATTTATGAAAGGGTAATGATGGATTAAATCAATGAATTTTATTAGAGTGATTAAATAGACAAGTTGCAGAAAATTGGAAATATTAGACAAATTTGTACAGTTAGTGAGTAGAGAAGTAAATAAATGGAAAGTAGAGTACAAGACTTACCTAGAGGTAGAATTTGAGCTAAAAATCTAGGGCACAAACCAAAAATTTCCATGTACCTGGGTATAGGCTTACATTGGCATCCAGTACGAAGCAAAATTGACTTAGATTTTTTGGGTCTGTCCGACTAAATTTGATCTTCCCAATCCCAATCCAGTGGCTCTGAAACTTGTTCCTATGCATAGAAAAATGAGGAAAAAGGTTTTATAAAGGGTTTTTCCTTTTTCAAACCCCTATTTAGGAATCAACCTTGAAAATAGAAAGAATTGCATAAAGGAAAGTATGTAAAAAGCCAAATAATAGATTTACCTTGCATAAACCCTCATGGATAGATGTAGAAATTTCTCATATCCATGAAGATGCTTGAAATCCAAAGAGTTGACCTTAGAATGAGATGTATAATCAAGAATACCCTCACAAATGCAGTGTAAATGCATAGATCTATGAATGTAACTCCAAGGTCTTGAATGTTGGTATGCTTGAAAATCACTTTCAATGAAGGAGAGAGGAGGAAGGATCTTCTTGCTTGATTGAGAATTCCTCTACTTGGCCGTCATGGGAGAGAAACATAAATCAATTATAGAATATTTGATTTGACTTGAATGGTCAGAGAGAGAGAGAGAGAGAGAGAGAGAGAGAGATTAGCCTAGTAAGGTATTGCCTTACTATGGATCACTGAAATAGAAAGTGCTACAAAGGATGACATTGAAGGTCTAGAAATATGTGTTATGGTAGTCAATCCATCAGAGAAGATTACTCATTAAGGAAAGCATTGGATCCGTTAAGGGATTTGACAATGACAATCAAGCCTCTAAGGAAAGAATTGTCTCCGTAGGGATCAAAGAAAAGGAAGACCAGTCCTTAAGGAAAGCATTGTATCCATTAAGGAATCTAAGACAAGGAGGATTAGTCCTTGAGAAAAGCACTATTTCCATTAAGGGATCCAATGAAAGGATAAATACAAGGAATGCATTGTTTCCTTAGCCATTCACAAGAGAGGTTGTAGTGGAACCATTGTGTAGGTGTGTGCAAAATGTGAAACAAGGAGTGGAGTGTATGCCCCCACATTAAAGTTATTTCAAATGCCTTAATGAGATAAATGCCTTTAACGAAGAATACATGAAGCTACAAGAAATGTTTCCACTATGAGATGCCCCTAAGAGAGGACAATCCAAGGAAAATGAACATGTGACAAAAGAGAGCACAGAAGGGATCCGCTAACTATGAGGTTAGTATGATCATATGATAATACATGTATATTATATCAAAATAAAATTTCATCATTCCCTAAAGGTAGTAGAACTACAAGCACAATGGAAGAATATCACGTAAGGGTCATGAAGAAGAGTCTTTTTGGGTTGACATCATGGAGACCAAAAAGAATAGATAGATACCATTTTGCATCATCCCTAATCAGATAACAATAAAGAAACATTTATGAATAGTGGTACATGTCTGACATAACATGTAACATCCTATATAAGAAGTGAGCTACAATAAGAGGAATGTCACAACAGGTCTATTCATTTACCATCTTGCACCAACAGAGCGACAAGGGTCATTCAAAGAAATCTAAACAAGACATATATCAAGAAATACAACACGGGAGAAGCACATCATGAAAAACATGCAAACACATAGAATCCCTAGACACCCTAAAATGGATATACTTGCGACCTTACATGAAAACACTAATTTTTATCTATTAATTAATGGTTTTCAATCATCTATTTCTTCTGAATTCATTCCCCAAATCATTTAATCATTTCCCAAAATTAATTAAATAATTAATTTTATTTAATTAATTAACCTTAATTAATTAATATTTATTAATTAATTAAATTCAATTTCCTTAAGTTTAAATTTAAATATTTAAACTTGTACATGAATTCTTCTAATTAAATTAATTTCATTGAATTAATTTAATTTCACTCAATAATTCAATTCTAAATAAAAAAGAATTCAATTATCTCATGCTTGAATACTTAAATTACATAAATTAATTAAATATTCAAATAAATCCTTTCTAAAGTTCAAAAAGGTAACTCTTGATCAACTTTTCAGTTAACTAAACATGCCCTCTTCTCTCCAAGTTGAAGAGGTGGAGTTTATACCCTCTTCTGTCCAAGTTGAAGAGGTGGAGTTTATCCCCTCTTCTGTCCAAGTTGAAGAGGTGGAGTTTATTGATCAAATTTTCAGTTAACTAAACATCCCCTCTTCTCTCTAAGTTAAAGAGGTGGAGTTTACTTGTTTATTTTTAGCTAACTAAACATTCCCTCTTCTCTCCAAGTTAAAGAGGTGGAGTTTACTGGTTGCTCCTCATTTAACTAGTACATCACCCCTTCTCTCCAAGTTGAAGAGGTGGAGTTTACTGATTGCTTCTCCAGTTCCTTTTGATCTCAACCATTCATCCTCTAATATCTGGGATCAATATCAACCATCCAAATAATTTTCCATATTCTATATAATCAACCTTTCACAACCATTTGAAGGATCTAGGATTTTAAGCTTTCGTGCACCCTTACTCTGCAACATTCTTGCTAAAAGAATTCAAAGCATTATTCTGATCATAATCAATATCATTTCTCGATGCTCCCAAGTCAGAGACATTGTCGATACCAATACTGAGCACCACACACACAACATTTTAGAAGAATTAAAGAGAGGCAATAGAAGATTCGAGCTTTGTTGGTTTGCATTCATTTGTATTCCTCCTTGATTGCTTGCTATTTTATTATTCATGGATTTGTTCTTAGTATTTTCGATTGCTTTCCCCCATTGTGAATCGGTGCTACTAACCCCTCGTTAATTTGAGTTTGGAGAAGGATTGGATCAAACACATTTCGGTGAACCTGACGTGAATTAAACAACCCAATAATCGCTTGAAGATGACAAATAGGATTTTCTGGCCTCGGTCGTACGACTGCAAATTCTCTTTTTTGTTAATTTTTTGATATCATTGTAATTTCGCAATCGCTGGTATTTTGTTGCAATTGACAAAAATCTGCCACAATCGACTGGTTTAATGTCGCAATCGATTTGAGGGTTTCATAATCATTTCTATCATTTTTTTAAAATTCTTTGTTTTTAGTACTATGCTGCAATTATCTGATCTATTTTGCAATCGATAGCATATTGTCATAATTGAGACCATTATGCCACAATTGACTGATCTGTTCCACAATCGCCATCATACTGCCACAACTGAGATTATTGTGCCGCAATTGACATAACTTTATTGCAACTGATAGAATTTTACCACAATTTCCAGAACTTACCACAATCAACGGGAATCATTTCACAATTGTTTAAAATTCACTATTTTCTGCTAAAACCTTACTTTTTATTAGTCTCTATGCAGGAACAAAATACCAAGGAAAAAGAAAAGTGGGTTACTATGAGTATTAAGGGTTTTGAAAGCATTTCTTGATTTCATACATTTTGATTGCAAGGTTTTTTGGTACTAACTTATAATTTCAGCTTGTGGCATGGAAACAAATCTAACAAAGCAACCTAAAATTAATTCACTTGTGTTTTCAGTGCTTAAAAAAAGAACATTGCATGCAAACATATCAAACTTCACTTTTCCAATTTGGAGCTTAAAATTGACATGATGGTTGAAAATTGAACAAAGGCAAAAAATCTTTCAATTTGGTGCATTAAAATTGAACAAGCAAACAATCATATACTTTGGCCTTAAAATTGAACACTTGTGCTCATATGGGTGATTAGCTTAGTTCACACTTGAAATTTCAGGGTTTAATTTATTAACCTTGTGTCTTGAGTCATTGGTGTGCTTGCACAAATATGTTAGATTAAAAACCTTTATACTTTTTAAGAAAGGCATGTCTGGGGAATATGCTTCTTCCCCAGAGAACAACCTTAAACTAGTAATCCTTCCAATCAGTATACAAACAAGACACAATCCAAAGCTCCATTTTATATCTATCCAAGCTCGAGTGAGGTGTGTTGATGATATCTTGGATCTGGTGAATATCCCTAAGTAGCAAGCATGGTCAACTAGGCTCTTAAGTGAGTCACACACGTACAAACTAATTGGATAGACTCCACGGAACCTACTACAACCCATTAATTAGAGACCTACCCTATTCACCTCCAAACAAGTAAATTATTATAGTGAAAGGGGTTAAGAATTTCCCCCCAAGATCCCCAACATATGTGTTCTAGGATACTGTGTTTGTGAAAGAGATCTTCACTAGCACGGCAACAATATCTGGCAATGAAAAAAACATGGACGCCTAATTCGTGGACCTTCGTGCCTTAGTAGTGTGACAATTTTTGTGTGAGCCAACAAACATCCAAGCATTGGACCTATAATATTTTATCTTGCAGCCAAATTTAACCTATATTAATCTGTTTCTCCTTGTTTCAAACCCGTGTTAGAATTAGAAAACACTTTGTCTATTTGTGCTTGTTATGTGATCAATTTTCAAAAATGCAAAACCAACATCAAAAAATGTCAAAACGAGTCCAAACATGTTCAAGTCTAGGTTGTCAACAACAAACCTATTTTTCAATCAAAACCCTTGTTCTAGAAAATTACCTTTTTATTAGACAGATTCATCAAATTGAGATCATTTTCCAGACTGTCTCCTTTTTCCACAACTGCCTACATCTTGCTTCAATTAACAAAGTTTTCCTGTAATCAATCCCTTTATTGTCACAGTTGATCCTTTTATTTCTGTAATTAGTGATCATTTACCACAATTGACCTATCATTCTGTCATAATCAATAGAAATTTGCCGCACTGGACTAGCAGACCTGAACATTTGTTTTGACCTAAAAACCTTGGAAAGATTCCCCATCTCGTGTAAAAGATCAATGTCCAAATCCTAGGAAAAAGTGAAGAATATTGTGTGAATCTCTAAACATTAAAGATCATCCCTCTTTGACAGCACGACTATTGTTTAAACATTGTTAGTTCAAAAGTTTAGACTAGATTATCTTGATCTCGTTATATCAAAATTCAACAAACTCTATCAACGAATTTTTCTCATCTAAGGCAATAGTCAAAATCCATATCTTACATCACCAAATTCTTTGAGATCAAGAGAATTCAAAATTTGTCCCTAGAATTACCTTTGTAAAACATAACTCGGACTCTCCTGGAAAGGGTATCCTTTTTTGTTTGCTTTATATCACTTATTTTAGTAGAAAAACCTAGATGACATCATGTCTCTCACACCCTATGGAGGACCTTACACTAGGTCTAAGGATAGAACACAACCCGTTGAGTCCTATGTTAACCAATTTCCCTTGTGGGAAAGAGAGCGAGAGGATGACCCATTCAGAAACACTAGTCATGCTCTTTACATTGAGAATATGCTACCTATTGGCCCCCGTAGACCAATAATGTTCCAAGATGTCATAGAGGAGGAGCTTGAAGACATAGATAAAGATGCCTATTACACACAATTATTTGATGTTGTGGTAGAGAGTAACCTTGAAAGATTCCTAGCCATGTTGATTAAGAAGGGAGTCAAACTCCCCGCCGAAGTCAATGTGTCAACAATATGGTCGAAGAACCCTCTAGCAGGTCAAAACACAACTCGACCCTCTCAAACGAAACCTTTGATAACCCAAATTTTTCCTTTTCCATCATCAGCGCAGACTATGTCAAACCAAACTAGCTCTACAAATTAAGCTAGCACATCATCCACACAAAGCATGATAGGCTCCCAACTTAGTGCACCCTTGGTTACTAGTGTATCTCAAGCATCGACCTCATGGCCTTTTACATCAAGCACTCATTCCATGTCATTAAGTCCTCAAACAAGCAACAACCCATTTGTGACTATTCAAACACTGCAATCTATCCTAACTAGCTTTGGGCTCAATACCTCACTCCCACATGGATCAATCTCTATGGGTTTGACATTTAGTCAACGCCCACCCAAGGCTACACCTTTGTTTTTACAGGGATTGCAAAAACAACAAAAACCCCAAAAAAAAAAACTACCCCAACAACAATGACAACAACATCAATCTTGGACCAATCAAATGCCCCAGTATCAGAATCACACATTGAGAAACTAATATCAAGTCCCAAGGAATAGATCATATGTCCCAATACAAGGAACATATAGGAGAAACCTTATACATAACATGACACAGACATTCAATGCCACAAACATTCCTCAGTCTTAGACAGACATGTTGATACATCAAGTGAAAAGTCTACAAACCCAAATGATGGACATGCAAAATCAGGTGCAAACCAAGTCCTACACAGAAGAGGATTTGTACCTGTATCCATTTGATCACTCATTGCACATGTCTTTGTTTCCCACTCACTTCTTAGTACCCAAACTTGACAAATACAGAGGCAATACCAACCCTGTAGAGCATATTAGAGAGTTATTTGCTAGCTGCAATGATGAAACATACCTAATTTGGTTATTTCCACAGAGTTTAGTCAGACCAGCAATGGAATGGTTCTCACACCTACTCCATGGCATTCAATCTTGGGGAGAATTGGTCAAAAAATTCATTGCTCACTTCCATCATAACATCAAACACAAGGTCCGCATCAAGGACCTCCCCAAAATTAAACAAAGAGATGGAGAATCCTTTGTTAAATTCTTAAAAAGATGGAGGAATACTGTAAAAACATAATAACGCATGATGTGCCCAAATAAGACCTCATAGTCATTTTTGTTGACAATATAATATGAGATATGTCATTTACCATAGAATTGAAGCTCGCTCCTAACTTCAAGAAACTCATCAAATGAGGAGTTCGCTATGAGAAAAACTGGTCAAGAGAGGTATCCTTGCAAACCCTACCCAAGAAAACATGAACAAAAATGCAACAGATAAAGCCAAATGGTGGAACAAGAACAAAAATGTCACCAATGATGGTGTCATTGATGTAAAAATAGTCAACTATGCTCAACCCAAGGTTTCACTACAAGGAGAACCTATGACAAATTAGAAACCCATGGTGAACACATAGTAAGTGAACACTCAAAATCAAACACCCTCTTTGCAAGCAGGAGTTGTTTCCAACAATGAAATGAATGCACAATGCCCATAAAGGTTTCCGTTTCCTAAATGAGATTACACACCATTAGGGGAGTCAATAGAGTCAGCCTTGCAAAAGATGATTCAAACCAATACTATCACTCTGCCCGAAATCAGAGAATACGAACATGGTGTTGTGAACCCAAGTGGTGGAATGATAATTACTTTTGTGAATATCATCGGGTAAAAGGACACAAGACACCTAGCTACTACCGACTGAAGAATGTCATACAAGATCTGATCGACATAGGGGTTATCGATGTCACAAATGTTGAATCTAGGGGTACAACTGATCACACAATCTTCAATGATACATTCCATGATCATAAAAAAGGGAAATCCTCAGGGTTCAGTGGACAATCTAAACAAGCAAATTACACCTATGCTAACACTGATAACACTATCAATTGCATTAATCCTTCTGATAGCCATGTGGATACAATTACTATTAGAGATCTAAATGCCAAATGCAATGTACCACACGTCATTCCAAAATTGTCTTGCAAGGAGTGTCTTCCACTTTAGCTACACTAGCTAATCCTTCAACAGTCTTTGATCCACAAACCAGCCTAGTGGATTAGCTAAAGCACACACTTGCTTAGATATCTATGTTCGACCTCTTGCGCATATCCCCACAGCATAAGCAAGCTCTAGATCAAGCCCTTCAAAATGCAGTTGTCCCACGGGACATAACTCCAGAGAACTTCCAAACCATGGTGAATTACATCACTGCCAACAAACACACTACCTTTACAGACCATGACATGCCACCACACAAGCCTCTGCATAATTATCCCCTGCATCTTCTTATCCAAGTTCACAAACACACAATCTGAAGGGTCCTCATTGATGGTGGAGCCGGGTTAAACATATGTACTTTGAAAGTAATAAAAACCTTGGGCTATTCTGAATCCAACGTTGATGTCACAAGAAGAATAAATATTAGGGCACATGATGAGGAGGAAAGATCATCAAAAGGTACCCTCATACTACTGTACGCCTCTCCTCACGATCCGTGGATTCCCAAGCTTTCCAAAGGTGAGGGTCAGTAGCAAAGGTTTCACAACTGATATAAACCAAATACACAATACTACTAAAACGAATAACAATGAAACGTAATCAATAAAATGTACAAGTAATAGAAAGGAAAAAAAATAAATGCAAACCCCACGATACTTGAAGCTTCTATTGTTTCTCTCTACTCCTTCCGAAATGATGTTCTTGATGCTCAGTATTGGCGGGGCAACGTCTATGACTTGAGAAGTGTTGAGAATTTGTTAATTGAAATGGGTGTGTGATTGCAAGATGGCTTGAATGCTAGAACCAAACTGACAGAGTAATGGTGCATGAGAGCTTGAAATCCTGGATCCTTCAAATGATTATGAAGGGTTTATTATATAGGATTTGGTGATGATATGAACGGTTGAGATCAATCCCAGAGATAGGGAGATGAATGGTTGAGATCAAAAGGAACTGGAGAGGTCCTTAGTAAACTCCACCTCTTCATTTGGTAAATAGGAGATAGAGTTTGGTTGACTGAAGAGCTAATTATGAGTTACCTTTTTGAACTGAAGAGGTGGGTGAAGTTACCCATGTGGACTGGAGAGATGGGTG
>MU227020.1:2240595-2279307 GCA_018584345.1 Thuja plicata
GAGAGAGAGAGAGAGAGAGAGCGAATTGCTCATACAAAAGTTGAGAAGAGGAAGAAACCTCATTAGTCTAAGGAGAGAAGAAGAGGCATCTCTTTAATAGAGATGTGAGAAAGGAGTTGCATGGTAATTCCCATATCTATGTATGCCACATTTCATAAATGTGTGAGGGCCAAGTGTGAGATTCCTCTTAAGGAGGAATAAACTAATTTACAAATTACAATAAATATTTGTCCTCACATATTCCACTAGAGGACAAAATAGAATGTAGTGGAAAGAAGACAAAGAAGTATATTAGGATACCTTGGCTTATATCCTAATATATTACAACAAAGATTAATAGTCTAACCTTGGTTTATAAATACACCAAGGAAAGATTATAAATTCTAACAAATGTCAATTTCTCCTCTATCAAGGGGAGGGGTTCTTTCTTTCCATCTTCTAGCACCTCAATGAGGTTTTCGGTAGAAGATACATCTTGTTTTAGCTTTTTAACATTCTTTTGTTATTTTTTATTTTGTGCACTGGAAAGAGGAGCTTCCTCCCCGAAATATGTTGCTTTATCAAGGTCAATGGAGAAGCCTGACTTGTGGTCTCCTGATGGAATGTCTTCCCTAAGTCCCATGAAATCAGCAATAGCCTCATCATTATCGAAGAAATCTAAATCAGGGGGTCCTTGTTGATCCCACTCTATTAACTCCAGGTGTATAAGATAGATACTTTCATGATTGTCTGACTCTGGTTGATTGAAAGGGACAACAAATATGTTTCCTACAAAACTGGACTATGACGTGGACGCACCACTTGAGGTCTGATAAATGACATGCTTATCTATGCAAGGTTGCTCAGCAATGGACAATTGGTCAAATAAGTCTTCTAGGTTTATGATAGTGTCTGACCAATGGAAATAATCTGGGATCGACAGTTCAGAGTCATGAAGGAATCTCCACTCATACTCATGGGAGTCAGTCTCGATAGAATGGTCATCAGATGTCTCACTTCCTTGGTTATCATTGATTTCTATGTGGAGGTGTATTTTGGTTTGTGTGGTTCCCTCTTCGGCAGGCAACAACTATGCTAATATGTTTCTTATCAATACATGTTCTGTGTTGTGCCCCCGGTGCATCTCTGTTATTTGTTCCTGATCAACTTGAATGTCTTGGATCACAGGACTAGTTCTTTGTTGTACATAGCCCAACCCTCTTTTGTTTCTCTCGGTTGGCGCAAGAGAAATTTCCATTATGCCCTATTGTATTGCCCCCAACCCGGTTGTACCATCATATATGAATCTTTGTAACATTGTATAACCATTACCATAGTTCGACAAGGGTAGGGTTTGTCGAATGGTCTCTTTTGGGTCTTGGTATAACCATGTACTGATATCTTGTTCAAATGGCTTTTCTTTCGCTATATCTCCCCATCTGACAAAGCTTATAGTCGGACATCTGAATAGAACAGACTGTGGAGTTTCTGTTGTAATAATAGGTTGTGGCATGCATAAGTTCTTGGGCTCTGAGGCATGTGCATGATAGTGAAAGCCTGTTCATATTTGTACTCACCAAAGCTTTTTTTGGTGATAGATATTTTGCCCGCTTTCCATGTGACATCCTTAAGATTTGAATCTGAAGAGGAGGGAATACTTGCGTCTTGGTTAATGGCTATCTTTCATGTTGTCTGTGTGACATCCTTGGGAGTTGAATCTGAAGAGGATGGGATGCTTGCATCTTGGTTTGAGGGTACCTGGTTATCAGTGCTGATTTGGACAGCATTACAGTATTGGAAAGGATTGGGGTCTCCCTCTATGATGATTTCGTCTCCTTGGTGTGGGAACTTGATGCATTGATGGTATGTTGAAGGTACTGCTTACATTTCACATATCTAGGGTCTCCCTAGTAGCATGTTGTATCCCAACTCAAGGTCTAGGATTTGGAAGGGAGAGTTTTTTACCACTGGACCGATACGGACAGGTAGAATGATAATACCTTTAGAGGATCTTTCCTCTTCATCATAAGCTCTGATATTTATCCTCCTTGTGACATCAATGCTTGATTCTAAATAGCCCAATTGCTTAATTAACTTTAGAGTACATATGTTTAACCTAGCTCCACCATCAACAAGGACCCTATGGATAGCGCTTTCGTGGACCTGGACAAGTAAGTGCAAGGGATCATTATGCAGGGGTTTATGCAGTGGCATATCATAGTCCATGAATGTGGCATGTTAGTTAGCAGCTATATAGTTAACCATCATTTGGAAGCTGTCAGGTGTTGTGTCCCTTGGGACAGCTGCATTCTGAAGGGCTTGGTCAAGTGCCAGTTTATGCTGTGGAGATATGCGCAATAGGTCAAACATGGAGATCTGGGCAGGTGTGCACTTTAGTTGATCCACTATACTAGGCTGTGGATCTAAATTTTCTTTAGGATTGGCAGATACAGTAGGTGAGGATGGTAATCCTTGCAAGACAACTCTGGCGTGATGCTTTGTTACAGCACTTTTGTTACCTTGGTCTTTGATAGCGATCGTAGCCACATGGCTATCTAAAGGATTGAGGCAATTGATAACATTATCACTGTTCGCATATGTATAGTTGACTTGTTTTGCTTGTCCACCACACTTGGAGGCTTTTCCCTTGTTGTGATCATGAAAGGTATCATTGAAGAGAGTGTGATCAGTCGTGCCTTTGGTTTTGGTATTTGTTACATCGATGACCCTTGTGTCAATCAGATCTTGGATAGCGTGTTTCAATTGGTAATATTTAGACATTTTGTGCCCTTTCACCCGATGAAACTCACAGAAATCTTTGTCATTATACCACCTTGGTTTGTTTTCATCCTATTCAAAGTCCCTGATTTCTAGGAGAGTGATAGTGTTTGATTGTATCAACTTGCGTAAAGTTGATTCTATCGGCTCTCCCAATGGTGTGAAATCTCATTGCTGGAATTGAAACCGCGGTCTGTGTTGATTCTATTGTTGACTATTCGACACAACAGCCGCTTGCATAGGGGGAGGTTGGTTTTGGGTGTATGCTTGTTGAGTGGGCCCTATGGGTTTTTGGTTGGCCATAGGTGCGCCTTGCAGTGACACCTTGGGTTGTGCATACTTGAGTGTCTTCACATCATTGACATTGTCGCTAGTGACATTTTTGTTTTTGTTCCACCACTTAGCTTTGTCCTTTGCATTTTTGTTTGTATTCATTTGTGTGGGAACTACAAGGATTCATCATTTGACTAAGTTTTTCTCACAACAAACTCCTCGTTCGATGAGTTGTGTGAAGTTTCGAGCTAACTGTAACTCTGTTATGAATGACATGTCTGGAATTAAATTGTCAACAAACATGACTATCAAGTCTTGTTCGAGCACATCATATGTTATGCGGTTTGTCGTATTCCTCCATCTCTGTAGGAACTTCACAAAAGACTCTCCATCCTTTTGTTTGATATCACAAAGGTCCTTGATGCAGACCTTGTGCTCGATGTTATGATGGAAGTGAGCTATGAACTTTTCAGCCAATTCACGCCAAGACTGAATGCCATGAGGTAAATGTGAGAACCATTCCATTGCTGGTTTGACCAAGCTTTGTGGGAACAGTCACATTAGATATGTCTCATCATGGGTGACTTCGATGCAACTAGCAAAAAACTCTCAGATATGTTCAATAGGGTTGGTATTGCCCCTATATTTGTCAAATTTTGGTACCGAGAAGTGATTTGGGAATAGAGACATGTGGAGAGAATGGTCAAAGGGGTATGGGTATAAATCCTCTACGGTGTAGGATTTAGTTTGCCCCTAATTTTGCATATCCATCATTTGGGTTTGAAGGGTTTGCATTTGTTGCATTAACATGTCCGTTTGATATTGAGGTTGGTGTGTGAGGGCGTTCCTCTGTGCTGTAGTGGGTATGAGGTCGCGCCTCTGTGTCCCTTGAGTAGGAACATAGGATTTAATCCTCGGGACTTGATATTGATTTCCCAACAAGTGATTTGGAAATGAGGGCACATGAGTAGCCCATGGTGGGTTTTGATGCGTTTGTTGTTGTGATTATAACTGGGGTTGATACCTCTGGGGTTGATATTGCTGCTGCTGAGGTTGGATTTGAGGCAACTGAAGCTGGGGTTGTTGTTGCAGGGGTGGGATTTGAGGAAAATAAAGCTGGGGTTGTTGTTGTGGGGGTTGGAATTGTGGCAAATGAAGCTAGGGTTACTGTTGCGGGGTTTGGAACTGAGGCAATTGAAGCTGGGGTTGTTGTTATGGAGGTTGGATTGATGTTAGAATGGGAAAAGATGTAGCCTTGGGTGGGCATTGACTGTAAGTCGTACCTATAGAGATGGATCCCTACGGGCATGAGGTGTTGATCTCAAGTCTAGTGTGAATTGACTGCAACAACGACATAGTTTCAGAATAGTTGGTGTTTGGTGGGATGGAAGGCATAGCGCGAGAGATTGATTGTCCTGGCCATGAGACCAAAGGTGGAGGCATACTAGTGACCATGGGTGCACTTAGTTGCAAGCCTATCATGCTTTGAGTGGAAGATGTGCTGGCCTAGGTCAGGTCATTGGTTTGACTAGGTATAGTCTGTGTTGATGTGGGTAAAACCAATGGTGGTAAGATTTGAGACACAACACGTAGTATCTGAGGAGTCTGAGTAGTGTTTTGACCTATGAGAGGGTTTTCGAGCCATATGGTTGATGCACTGAATTCAGCGGGGATTTTGACTCCCTTCTTTATTAGCATGGCTAAGTAACGTTCAGGGTTCCTCTCTATAATAGCATCAACTACTTTCATGGAGTAAGCATCTTTCTCCACATCTTCAAGCTCTGCTTCTGTGATATCTTGGAAAAAGGTTGCCCCACGGCGCTATTCAATAAATAGAGCAGAACTGGTGTTCATGAAAGGATCGATCTCTTGCTTTGTTTCCCAAGTGGGGAATCTGTTGATATATGACTCATCAGGTTGAGTTCTAGCCTTAGACCTTGCGTAAGGCCCTTTATGAGGTGTTTGAGATATAGTGCGGTCTAGGTTTTGTAACTAAAACAAGTGATATAAAGTAAACAAGGAAGAAGATCCTTTCTAAGGAAGTCCGAGTTATGTTTTGGACAAGGGTAATTCTAAGGACAGATTTTGATATAGCTTGATCTCAAAGTGGTGATGATAACAAGATAAGATTTGCCGACCTTTTCCTTGGACAAAGTCACTTTGATAGAGATGATGATGTTTTGATATGATGAGATCAAGGTAATGTTTAGAGATTCACACAATGTTCTTCACATTTTCCTGGGATAGACACTAGTTTTGGACACCAAATGGAGATTTATTTCAAGTTTTTAAGGTCTAAATAGAAATAAAGTATCTCTTGTCAATTACAGTACAACTCCATCGATTGTGATAAAGTAAATGGTCAATTGCGGTAGTTTGTCACCGATTGCGGTAATAAACACGATGATTGCGGCAATAAACAAGTTAATTGCGGCAGGCTTCCTTCAATTGCGGCACAATGTGGGCAATTGTGGTAAATGAGAAAAAGTCTCAAAAAAGACTAAAATATGGGTATCACTGTTTGACAAAATTAAAATTTTTGGAATAATGCTCCTGATTTGCAAGATAGTTGACGTTGACAACCCTAGACCTTAACACATTTGACTCATTATGACGGTTTGGATGTTTTGTTTTGCATTTTCAAAAACTAATCAAAGGAACAAGCACGACAGACACTGTGTTTTGAAGAATGAAGACTGAAAATGTGTATGTTCTACAACTCTTTCAAGTTGCAAGGTTATCACGAGGTCTCAACAATGAACAGTCGAATTAATCTAGGTTAATGGATTCAGAATACAATGTTATAGGTCCAATGCTTGAATGTCTGTTAGCTCACACATCAATTGTCACTCTACTAGGACATGAAGGTCCATGACGTAGGTGCCTGTGTTTTTGTCATTTCTAGGTATTTTTGTCGTGGAGTGAAGATCTCTTTCACTACACAAATACCGTGGGACACATATGTTGGGGATCTTGAGGGGAAATTTTGCAACCCCTTGCACTATAAGGTACCTATTCGAAGGTAAAATGGGTTGGCCTCTAATTTAGTCAAGGTTGTAGCAAGGGTCCATGGTGTCTCTCCAATCGGTTTGAATGTGTGTGACTCACTTAAGAGCCTAGTTGATCATGCTAGCTCCTTAGGGATATTTACCTAATCTAGACTATTACCAACACACCTCGCCTAAGCTTGGCTAGATAAGATGGAACTTTGGTTTGCACCTTGTTTATATACCGATCGGAAGGATTACCGATTTAAGGTTATTCTCCAAGGAAGAAGCGCATTCCCCGGACAGGCCTTTCTAAAAAGTATAAAGGTTTGTAATCTAACAGTTTGTGCAAGTGCACCCAAAACTCAAGACACGAGGTAAATCGATTAAACTCCAAAAGTTTGAAATGTGAACTAAGATACACCACCATACAAACACCAATGTTCAATTTTAAGCCCAAAAGTAGGTGTTGATTTCTTGTTCAATTTTAGTGCACCAATTTGACAGATTTTTTTCCTTGTTCAATTTTAGTCCCCACGTCAATTTTAAGCCCAAATCTAAAGTGTGAAATGTGAGATGTTTGGACAAACACTGTTCTTTTTAAACCCAAATTGACAAGTGAATTCATTTTAGTTTTCTTTGTTTAAATAGGTTAGTATCAAAAAGGATTCTTGCAAAATGAGAGCATACATAACTTTGAAACAATGAATGACACTTACCAACAACTTACCCTTCCTGATCGTGGGAATTCGTCATCCTGTAGAAAAATAAAGAAAGTATCATATTTTAAGATAGCAAGATGAAGAATTTGGCCCTAATGAGCAATCTTGTAGGCAATTGTGGTGATGCACAGGCAATTGCGGTAAATAGCAGGTGATTGCGGCCCAGAATTTGCAATTGCGGCAAAGAACCTTCAGTTGTGGAAATGCACAATCAATTACAATCTGGATCGGTCAATTGCGGTCTGGGTCTGTCAATTGCGGTAGAATTCTGCTAATTGCGGCACCAGTGAATCAATTATGATAAACTGTAGAAAAGATAGAGACCTAGAAGATGACAGAAAAGAAATGTGGAAACCTACAATCGATTGCGGTATTAAACCAGTCGATTGCGTCACAATTTCGTCAATTGCGGCAAAATACCAGCGATTGCAAAATAACACAGATATAAAAAAAAATACAAATTTTGAGATTTGCGACTGTATGGTCATGGTTGATCAACTCTGTTTGTCGTCTACAAGAGATATTTGGGTTGTTTGCTTCACGTCGGGTTCACCAAAATGTACGCCTCCTTTTTCATGATTCGTGATTCCCAAGCTTTCCAAAGGCAAGGGTTAGTAGCAAAGGTTTTACAAATGATATAAATCAAATACACAAGAATTACTAAAACAAATGAATTGAAGCCTAACCAATAAAATGTACAAGCACAAGAAAGGAAAACAAATGAATGCAAACCCCGAAGCGCTTGAAGCTTCTATTGTCTCTCTCTACTCCTTCCAAAACGTTGTTCTTGATGCTCAGTATTGGTGTGGGCAACATCTGTGACTTGAGAAGCATCGAGAATTTGCTAATTAAAATAAGTGTATGATCGTAAGATGGCTTGAATGCTAGAACCAAACTGACATAGTAATGGTGCATGAGAGCTTGAAATCTGGGATCCTTCAAATGTTTATGAAGGGTTTATTATATAGGAATTGGTGATGATATGAACGGTTGAGATCAATCCCAGAGATAGGGAGATGAATGGTTGAGATTAAAAGGAACTGGAGAAGCCATCAGTAAACTCCACCTCTTCATTTGGTAAAGAGAAGATAGAGTTTGGTTGACTGAAGAACTAATGGTGAGTTACCTTTTTGAACTGAAGAGGTGGGTGAAGTTACCCATGTGGATTGGAGAGATGGGTGGAGTAACCCATGTGAACTGATTGGAGTTATCTCTTTGAAGATAAATGAATATTTAATTCATTTATTTAATTAATGTTTTCAACATGTGAGATAATTGAATTCTTTTTTATTTAGAATTGCTTTATTGAATGAAATTAAATTAATTTAATTGGAAGAATTTAATTAGTAAGTTTAAATATTTGAATTTAAACTATAGGAAATTTAATTTAATTAATTAATTAATGGTAATTAATCAATTAAAGTTAATTAATTAAATATAATTAATTAATTTTGGGAATTTGATTACATGATTTGGGGAATGAATTTAAAAGAAAATAGATGATTAATTAATGATTAAAAAACCATTAATTAATAGATGAAAATTAGTGTTTTTAATGTAAAGTTGCAAGCCTGCCCATTTTTGGGTGTCTACATTTGCCCCTCTTTGATGTGATGTGACTTGTCGCAGTGTGTCAAAGATTCTATGATTTTGATTTTGCCCCAGCTTGCCCTAGTGATAGTTGGTGTATTTATTCCCCCTCAACAAATTTGAGTGATAAAATCGCGACATGAGTGTTAATTTGTTGAAACCGCAATTTTTGAATCTGGGTAGCTGACTGATTTGAAAAATGTTTAATTATGCCCCTGTTATTGACCATCAAAGTTTCCAAGGGCCGAGAAGAAAAATTGTACCTTGCAGTGAAATTAGGGTTTCTGAAAGTTCCTATAAGTAGCCAAGAGGGCTATTCATTTGTCACATTGCGATCTTGGAGCTCTAGAATTTTTGGTGAGTCTGCTTTTGTTTTCTGTCTCTTTTCTGTTGTTTTCTTATGATGGTGGGGCTTCCTGGCGTAACTCACATATCTGACCGAGTCCGGACATACCACAAACTAGCTGGCTCTGGACGTCCGGTGAGTTTTTTCACTTTTCGTGTCATTAATGCCTTTATTTATTGCTTTCAAATTTTGCTATTTTTTGAAAATCTGCACATTGTGCCGCAATAGGTTGCGGTTTTGCCACAATTGCGGTTTAAATGTCGCAATTGCGTTTAGAAACCGCAATTGATAAGTGTACCGCAATTGCCAGCCTTTAATGCCACATTTGCAATTTGTATGCCGCACTTGCATGTTATGTTCCGCAATTGCATAAGAGTTCCACATTTGTTAGGGTTATTTGCTGCAATTGATTTTTTAGAACTATCTGTCTAATTTCCTTGTCTGATATCTGTATATTTTGGCTTCTGATACCTTCCTAGATGACTGATACTGATATTTTTGTGATGTATTTCTGTGTGCAGTTCACTGGGCAGATTCTGCGGTGTCGAGAGTCGAGGTCGGCGGGTCTTGTGTACAGGTTCTAGCTCTCAGAGGATGAGAGGTCAGTTCTTAGAGACCTAGGTTTATATTGGATTTGCTAAATGCCAAAGATCATGACCAACAGGGGTCTGATCTCCACTCTTGTTGAGCATTGACATTCGGAGACATGCACTTTCTGGTTACCCACCGGTGAGTGTATTGTGACATTGGAGGATGTGTACCGCATCCTCCAACTTCCGATCCAGGGTGAGCTTGTGGAGTATGCCACCCATTCTGGTATTGTTTCATTGACTAAGCTATCTTGATTGCCCCGATATCAGATTGGGTTATCCAGTGCCTATGATATTCCATGGTCCAGGTTTGGTTTGGGCCTTGACAGGTTATCTACCTTGCTAGGCAGTTTGATTTGTGGCATCCTATGCCCCGATCGTCGGCAGCGTGGATTTTCTGTCGGATTCGGTACTGTTCTGCAGAGTATGGTCAGGGACCATACTGTTTATGCTTGGGGGCCATGCATGTTGGCTCACATGCATTTTCATATGTTTTATGCGGCTTACCTTAATGGTAAGTCACTCGGCTATGGTGCGACCCTTTTACAGATATGGGCATGGGAGCACATAGTTGTGTGCCGCCCTGTTGGTACACGTGCTTTGCCAGCCGACCGACCTTATGTTCATATGTACGATGGAGCCATTGTGTAGACCCACATGGGTCATTGTTGTATTGGCACCAATAGCTGGATATGATTCCTTACTTTATCTGGAGGCCTTATAGAGATTACCCTATGTGGGATGGAGAGGACATCGATCTTCCCTTCTGCCGTTAGTGTAGATATCTGATTGGACGTGTTACTGATCATGTCCATATGATTGACTTTCACAACACCAATAGGGTGTTGCGTCAGTTCAGAGAACAACAGGATGTGTCTGACTCTTATGCTTACTTTTCTCATAGATCGAGGGATTCTGCTATCTGGGGTGGTGTCGTATCACTCGATGCTGCCCATACTAAGTTTGTAGGCTTACTTCTTATTGCATGGACCTGGCGCTTAGCTACTATAGATGTAGGTTTGTCTTGTTTTCTGATTTCTTATGTACTTCCTTACTTCTCTCTGATACTTTCTCATATCTCTTTTTGATACTTATGTCCTTATCTATGTGGGTACTGATATTTGAATTTGTCTTTTGGCAGGCACTACACCTCAGTATGATGCTCATTGGGCGCAAGCCTGGCCAGTTGCTCTTAAAGATGTCTCACATCCTGTTGCCAAGACCATTATGAGGAGGGCCCAATGGGTACAGCGTGGCAGGGGAGGTCAGGATGGAGGGAGAGGTGGTGATCAAGCCAGAGGTAGGGTCGTGATGGAGGTAGGGATGGGGGAGAGATGGAGGACAGGGGAGGGGAGATGATGGGGGAGATGATCCTNCCTGGTCCTGGGGGTGCTGGTGGTGGAGTTAGGACTAGAGGTGGCCAAAGTGGGGGTCAGAGTAGTACCCCTTGAGTTAGGTTGAGTACCAATTTGGAGGATGAGGAGGCTATGGAGGAGGAGGCACCCTAGTTAGTGCGGAGAGTTCACCGGTGGACAAGTGTTGTTTTGGCTCCTAGAGAGGAGGACATAGTAGTTATTGAGGATGTGGATATTGAGATTGGTGACATAGACGTGGAGGCTCTAGATGAGCAGAGTGTAGAGACTGGTTCTTCGACTGATAGTGGCAGCACTAGCAGCAGTACAGGCGAGAGCACAGATAGTGATGGTGGTGGATTGGGGGATAGGGCTGAGGAGGGATACATGGATGTAGCTATGGGTGGTATGGAGGATGATCCTTCAGAGTTGGATCATCTCACCCAACAGGTACAGGATCTTTAGGCCAGGCTTGCTTCATTTGATGCACGTGCCACCGCTTTGGAGGCCCAGGTTATAGCGGTCGAGTCTAGAGAGCGACAGGCTCAAGCTGAGGTTCATTCTTTTATTGATAGTGTATAGGATGCCTCGCATCGGGATGTTCTTGATGTGTACTATAGATCTGGACGTGATGCTTAGAGAGAGATTGAGTACTGGAGGTGTTATTATGAGGGTGCAGTTCCTGCAGCGCAGAGGGTGCCCAGTTATACAGCATCCTAGAGATCGAGTAGAGCACAACAATCACAGAGTAGTGGTATTGGAGCTCCTAGTTCATCCCAAAGACTAGCTTTTGATATGCCACCCCCTCGTCCACCTCCTGGCGAGGGTGGGGGTAGCTCATGTTGACCCTATTTATGTATCATGTACCATTTTTGTAGTGATGTCATTTTATATACTTTGAGTAGTATCCATTTTTGTATCCCGACACACTGATATTTATTGATATATATGTTGATTACCTTCTTTTGTTTAGACTTGCGACCATACATTGTACTTCAAATATTTTGATTTATATGAGATGCAGCTAGTGTTTTTATATGATGTGCATTGGTTTACTTGCTATAAGTATGATTCTACATGATTTGGTGGTTTAGATGATGAAATGTATATGCAATATGGTTCTATTATGCACACTTGTATATGGATGATTTACTTTTCCTATGATACTGACATGTATATGCAGGATGGTGGAAATGAAATGCATGTTTATATGAGATGCTTATCGATGCATGTGATTTTATGATTTACCATGTATGCAGCTACTATGTTTTTCCATTTTTTTCTTATGCATTTTAAAGGAATGAATGCAATCTATTATGCACAAAATATCCGAGTAATGCATGTGTTAATTAGAAGGAAATTAGTTTGGATAGATGTTCTCTGAGATTGATCTTTTTAGACATGGAATGGTAGAAAGAATTTTTTTTGCATTTTTTCATAGATATGATTTGAGAGAAAGGATGAGTGTCCCAAGTCGTTGCCCCTGTTTCCAATATTTTTCATCATTGCATCTCTCTTTTTTTCTTTTTGTATTTTCCAAAATTCCAAAGAGCGTTGAATGATCCAGGTCACATACCACCTGGATACCGCCACGACCTCTTGATAGCGGAAGGAGTAGAGAGATTGAATAGAAAGAGAACCTAGTGCACCAGAATATTGACCATTTGGGTTCAACTATGCTCCCTATTTGAAAAGAAAGAGAGCCAAAAGTACCCAGATATTGACCATTTGGATACCGTTTTGTCCTCTAAATTAACTAAAGCAAAGAAACCAAGATAGAACTCCTATGCACCCAAAGTCCATCTGGGTAACACCGTGAGCTATTGATTTCTGAAAGGGAAAGCCAAGCAAACAAGATAGAACTCCTACGCCCCTAGAGTCCATCTGGATAGCATCGTGAGCTCTTGTTTGCAACATAAAGGGAAAGACCATAGAAACCAAGATAGATCTCCAAAGCACTCAGAGTCCATTTGAATAGTGTTGCAAGTTGTTGATTCTATAAACCAAACAAGCAAAATAAAAGAGAAGGAATGTCCAATTCTTTCCCAAGGTTAAGCTCAGATCATGGAACTGCGCGGCTGCTAGATAAGTGACAGTGCCTACCGCATTTATCCTAAATCATCATGGCCCTGAGATCAGAGTGAACATTTAATAGACAGCAATCAAAGAAAATAAGTCATGATCTATCATAGCTTCTCTCCTCACATGGTGGATCCTGGAGTAGCGTAAGAACATAATCGTGAAATATAGACTGACATCTAACCAACTTGACTGACCTAGTTAACATTTTTGGATGGTTCCTTGATGTAGTTAGATTCTCTTGATTGGCTCGACTCTCTAGATAGGATTGATTGCTTGAGTGCGTCTGGTTTCAGTAATAGATTACTCATATAAGACTAACCTGTCAGGTTTGAGTGTATCCATCACTGTGTAAGATGATTGATATGATTTGATTGATTGATTGTGATCCTATTGGCAGTTGATCAAGCTGTGTCAGATGGGCCCCGTGCTGGTTCGCAAAGCTCATGATTGTGACAATTGATAGATTGGCTTGGTCGCCAGTTGATTACTGATTGATTTGATAGATTGATAAAGCTGTGTCAAATGAGCCCAATGTTGATTCGCAAAGCTCATGATTGTGACATTGATTGACTGGGTGTGATCGCCCTTTGCTCTCTTGATAACCGAGTTGGTTTTATTGCTTGGGATTTTGTAATTTTTTGAATTTTTTTATGGAGATTGATTTTCTCAGAACATTTTGATCTTTTTAGGATTTTTGATGAGTTTTCTAATTTTTGGATTTTTCAGGATATTTA
This sequence comes from Thuja plicata, assembly GCA_018584345.1. Taxonomy (NCBI): domain Eukaryota; kingdom Viridiplantae; phylum Streptophyta; class Pinopsida; order Cupressales; family Cupressaceae; genus Thuja; species Thuja plicata. The sequence continues at coordinate 2,254,029 of MU227020.1, forward strand.
GAATTGCCCCCTAGTCTAGTGGACCAGTATTAACCATGGGTAAGTGCTTTGTGCTCAGAGGGGAATGTGCTTCTGGATATAGCTTGGGTAGTCAGTCTTGCTTGTGAAGTGTGCTCAAGCTTTTTGATTTTAGAGCTTATTGATGGTGAAGCTGGATTTGAACACTTGGCACCTGTTTGCCAGGTTTTCACCAAGGTACCTACTTAATAGCACCTATTTGCTAGGTTTTCACTGAGACAATGATTTTGTTTCTCTTTACTTTTTTGCTTTTTTTTATTTTTTTGTTATCGCCAAGGCGCCTGATTGCCAGGTTTTCACTAAGGTAACATTTTGTATTTTCTAATTTTTTTGGTATTTTCTGGATATGTAGATAGGTGCCTTAACCATAGAGACCTCAAGGGTAGAACCTCTTGAGATGCATGTTGTTGATGTATCCAGGGAGCTGATCTCCTTCTGGTGTCACTAGGATGAATGCCCCACTTTGGGTAGAGCTGACAATGACAAATGGTCCTAGCCAGTTAGGCTCAAACTTTCCAGGTTTGACTCTCTCTGCTTGGTTCTTTTGATTTTCCATGAGGACAAGGTCTCCTACCTCAAATGTTCATGGGTTCACCTTCTTATGATAGTTCCTTCTAAGGTGATTCTGATAGCCTTGTAAGTGGTTGAAGGCATGTTGTCTTCTTTCATCTAGTAACTCCAGTTCATTGAGCCTTGCTACTCTATAGTCTTCATCTGAAACCAGGTTCTTCAATGATATCCTTAGGGATGGGATTTCCACTTTGAGGGGTAATACCACCACTGATCCATAGAATAGGGAGAAAGGAGTGGCTCCTATAGGTGTTCTCACACTAGTTTTGTATGCCCATAATGTGGGACTAAGTTGTAAATGCTAATGTCGCCCTGATTCATTCACTATTTTCTTCAAGATTTTAAGGATTGTCTTGTTTGTAGATTCAACTTGGCCATTCCCTTGAGGGTAATAAAATGAGGGGAACCCTCGTTTGATATGGAACTGTTCGCATAGCTCTTCAACATCCTTGTTCTGGAAAGGTGTACCATGATTTGTCAGGATAGTTTGAGGGATCCCATATCAACAGATAATGTCGTTAAGTATGAACATTGCTATTTTCTTTCCAGTTATGTAAGTGAGAGGAATTGCTTCCACCCACTTGGTGAAGTACTCTGTTGCTACGATGATGTATTTGTGTCCATTTGCTGAAGAAGGTGTAATTTTGCCCACTAGGTCAAATCCCCACAAGGAAAATGGCAATGGTGATGTGATAGGATTTAGTTCCTGGGCTGGTGCATGGATGAGGTCTCCATGAATCTGATATTGTCTACACCTTTGTACATGTTTGTGTACATCTATCTCTATTGTGGGCCAATAGTATCCCATGCAAATGATCTTCTTAGCTAAGTTGTTTTCACCTCCGTGGGTTCCACATATTCCTTCATGTACCTCATACAAAGCTTTCTGGGATTCCGTGGAAGTGAGACATCGTAGTAGCGTTCCATCTAGACTTCGTCTATATAAAGTAGTTAAGAGGATGGTATACCTAGAGGCTTGGTGGATGAGGGACTTTCTCTGGTTCCTAGACAAGTTGGGAGGTAAGACACTATTTTGGAGATAGTTATAGACATCTTGGTACCATGGGGATTTAGGACCAACAAGGATGCATGTTGATTCTGTGATGGATGCCTGATGTGATGGCACCAAGAGTTGCTCTACTAGAAATTGGAATCTTGTTTCATTGCCTAGCATAACAATCAATGATGCTATGGTAGCCATCGCATTTGCAACTTTGTTATGTGCTAGTGGGACTTTCTCAAAGAAGATGTAATGGAACTTGGTGCATAGTGTTTCCATCTGTTCTCTGTATGGTATGAGCTTCTCATCTTTGGTCGTATAATCATTATTGACTTGACTGATGATCAAATGTGAGTCTCCAAAGACCTTAAGGTTCTTGATTCTCTATTGAATTGGTATTTTTAAACCAATGACGAGTGCCTCATATTCTGCTATGTTGTTGGCGCACGAAAATTTGAGTCTGAAAGACTTTGGAATTGTATCATGATCTGGAGTGATAAGCATTATCCCTACCCCCGCACCATGGTTCGTGCATGACCCATCAAAGTATAGTTTCCATACCTCGATTGCTGGTTGTAGTGTCATGACATATTCATCAGGAAAGTCAGAAATAATAGGCTGATGGTCCTAAATAGGTGCCTCTACTAGTTGATCCACGATCACTTGTCCTTTGATGGCCTCTTTGTATATGTACTCAATGTCAAACTCACTCAAGATCATTACCCACTTCGCCAGTGATCCAGTGAGCACTGCTTTGCTTAGGAGGTACTTTAAAGGATTAATATGTGCGATCAACTTTATTTGGTGACTCAACATATAATGTCTCGGCTTCTGGGAAGCAAAGACAACTGCAAGGCATGACTTCTCGATTAGCGTATAGTTGAGCTCATATCTAGCCAATGTTTTTCTTAGATAGTAGATGGCACTCTCTTTACCTGCGTCATCATGTTGTGCCAAGAGTACACCTAATGCTGACTCTATCGCTGAGATATATAGAAGCAATGGTCTACCTTGGACTGGTGGCACCAATATAGGAGACTTGAGAATGTAGTCCTTGAATATCTAAAATGCTTGTTCGCATTGCTCTGTCCATATGAATTTGATGTCTTTGTGCAATAGATGTTGGAATGGATGGCACTTGTCTGCTAGCTGAGCTATGAAGCGCCTGATTGATTGGAGCCTTCCTTGTAACCCTCTTAGTTGTCTCAGGTTTGATGGTGGAGGCATGCCCAATATTGCTTTGACTTTTGCTGAGTCTACTTTGATTCCTCTATGTGACACTATGAACCCCAGTAGCTTTCCTGCGGTGACACCGAATGCACATTTCTTTGGGTTTAGATGGACCTTGAATTCCTGCATTTTATCAACGATTGGTCCCAATACTTGTAGATGATCCCTGCGAAGCATTGACTTGGCTAGTATGTCGTCCACATAGTCTTCCATTGTTTTGTGGATGAGATCATGAAATATAGTTGCCATAGCCCTCTGATATGTCGAGCCAGCATTTTTGAGACCGAATGGCATGACATTCCAACAGTAAGTGCACCAAGTACATGTGAAATTTGTTTTATGTTGGTCCTCTGGTGTGATCCTTATCTGATTATACCCTAAAAATCCATCCATGAGTGATAGCATTTGATGTCCAGTGGTTAGATCTACTATCATATCAATGTTGGGTAAAGGAAAGTCATCTTTCAAGCTATATGAGATCCTTGAAGTCTGTGCAAATCTGTATTAGACCACTGTGCTTTTTAACTGGTACCAAGTTAGATATCCAATCTGCGTATGGTATAGGTCTTATGAACTTAGCATCCAGGAGCTTCTTCAACTCTGCCTTGACTAGCAATGCTGCATGGGGATGCATCTTTCTCAGCTTATGCTTGACACATTTAGCATTGGGTAGCAACGGAAGATGATGTAATACTAACTCTGGATCTAACCCTGGCATATCTGAGTAGGACCATGTGAAATTGATCATCCTTGCTTTAAAGAAGCTGATAAAGTATTTTCTCTCCTCATAGGTGAGTGATTTTGCTAAGTATATGTTCTTTGGGTTCTTGTCATCTCCCAAATTGACTTCCTCTATTTCTTCTACTAGTAATGCTGATTTCTCCTCTGTCAAGGGGAGGAGTTCCTTCTTTCCATCTTCTAGTGCCTTAGTGAGGTTTTTGCTAGAAGATACGTCTTGTTTTAGCTTTTTTAACATTCTTTTGTTCTTTTTTCTTTTGTGGAGTGGAAAGAGGAGCTTCGTCCCCGAAATATGCCGCTTTGTCGAGGTCAATGGAGAAGCCTTCCTTGTGGTCTCCTGATGGAATGCCTTCCCTAAGTCCCATGAAATCAGCAATAGCCTCATCGTTCTCGAAGACATCTAAATCAGGGGGTCCTTATTGATCCCACTCTATTAACTCTGGGTGTATAAGACAAATACTGTCATGGTTGTCTGACTCTGGTTGATTGAAAGGGACTACAAATATGGTTCCTATAAAACTAGACTGTGACATGGACACACCACTTGAGGTCTGATAAATGACATGCTTATCTATGCAAGGTTCCTTGGCAATGGATAGTTGGTCAAATAAGTCTTCTAGGTTTATGATAGTGTCTGACCGATGGGAATAATCTGGGATCGACGGTTCAGAGTCGTGAAGGGATCTCCACTCATACTTATGGGAGTCAGTCTTGATAGAACAGTCGTCAGATGTCTCACTTCCTTGGTTATCATTGATTGATATGTAGAGGTCTATTTGGGTTTGTGTGGTTCCCTCTTCGGCGGGCAACAACTGTGTTAATATGTTGCTTATCAAGACATGTTTTGTGTTGTGCCCCCAGTGCATCTCTGCTATTTGTTCCTGATCAACTTGAATGTCTTGGATCACAGGAATGGTTCTTTATTGTCCATAGCCCAACCCTCTCATGTTTCTTTGGGTTGGCGGGAGAGACAATTCCATTATGCCTTGTTGTCTTGCCCCCAGCCCGATTGTACCATCATATCTGAATCTTTGTAACATTGTATAACCATTACCATAGTTTGACAAGGGTAGGTTTTGTCAGATGGTCTCTTGTGGGTCTTGGTATAACCATGTACTGATATCTTGTTCAAATGGCTTTTCTTCTGCTATGTCTCCCGATCTGACAAAGGTTGTGGGCAGACATTTGAATAGAACAAGCTGCAGAGTTTCTGTTGTAATAATAGGTTCTGGCATGCCATAAGTTCTCAGGCTCTGAGGCATGTGCGTGATAGTGAAAGCCTCTTCATATCTGTACTCACCACAGCCTTTGTCGGTAATGGATATTTTTCCCACTTTCCGTGTGACATCCTTAAGATTTGAATTTGAAGAGGAGGGAATACTTGCGTCTTGGTTAATGGCTATCTTTCCTGCTATCCATGTGACATCCTTGGAAGTTGAATCTGAAGAGGATGGGATGCTTGCATCTTGGTTTGAGGGTACCTGGTTATCAGTGCTGATTTGGATAACATTACAGTATTGGAAAGGATTGGGGTCTCCCTCTATGATGATTTCCTCTCCCCGGTGTGGGAAATTGATGCATTGATGGTACATTGAAGGTACTACTTGCATTTCATGTATCCAGGGTCTCCCTAGTAGCATGTTGTATCCCAACTCAAGGTATAGGATTTGGAAGGGAGTATTTTTTACCACTAGACCGATACAGACAGGTAGAATGATAATACCTTTAGTGGATCTTTCCTCTTCATCATAAGCTCCGATATTTATCCTCCTTGTGACATCAGTGCTTGATTCTGAATAGCCTAGTTGCTTGATTAACTCTAGAGTATAGATGTTTAACCCAGCTCCACCATCAACAAGGACCCCAAAGATAGCGCTTTTGTGGACCTGGACAAGTAAGTGCAAGGGATCATTATGCAGGGGTTTATGCGGCGACACATCACAGTCCGTGAACGTGGCATGTTAGTTAGTAGCTATATAGTTAACCATCATTTGGAAGTTGTTGGGTGTTATGTCCATTGGGACAGCTGCATTCTAAAGGGCTTGCTCAAGTGCCAGTTTATGCTATGGAGATATGCGCAATAGGTCAAACATGGTGATCTAGGCAGGTGTGCGCTTTAGTTGATCCACTATGCTGGGCTGTGGATCTGAATTTGCTTTAGGATTGGCAGATACAGTAGGTGAGGATGGTAATCCTTGCAAGATGACTCTAGCGCGATGTGTTGTTACAACACATTTGTTACCTTGGTCTTTGATAGTGATCGTAGCCACATGCCTATCTGAAGGATTGAGGCAATTGATAACATTATCACTGTTGGCATATGTATAGTTGACTTGTTTTGCTTGTCCACCAGACCCGGAGGCTTTTCCCTTGTTGTGATCATGAAAGGTATCGTTGAATATAGTGTGATTAGTCATGCCTTTGGTTTGAGTATTCGTTACATTGATGACCCTTGTGTCAATTAGATCTTGGATAGCGTGTTTCAATCGGTAACAGTTAGACGTTTTGTGCCCTTTCACTCGATGAAACTCGCAGAAATATTTGTCATTATACCACCTTGGTTTGTTTTCATCCTATTCAAAGTCCCTAATTTTTAGGAGAGTGATAGTGTTTGATTGTATCAACTTGCGTAAAGATGATTCTATCAGCTCTCCCAATGGTGTGAAATCTCGTTGCTGGAATTGAAACCATGGTCTGTGTTGATTTTGTTGTTGACTATTTGACACATCGGCCACTTGCACAGGAGGAGGTTGGTTTTGGGTGTATGCTTGTTGAGTAGGTCATGTGGGTTTTTGGTTGGCCACAAGTGCGCCTTGTAGTGACACCTTGGGTTGTGCATAGTTGACTGTCTTCACATCAATGACACCATCGCTAGTGAAATTTTTGTTTTTTTTCCACCACTTAGCTGTGTTTGTTGCATTTTTATTTGTATTTGTTTGTGTGGGATCTACAAGGATTCCTCGTTTGACTAAGTTTTTCTCACAACAAACTCCTCGTTCAATGAGTTATGTGAAGTTTGGAGCTAACTATAACTCTGTTGTGAATGACATGTCTAGAATTAGATTGTCAACAAACATGACTATCAAGTCTTGTTCGGGCACATCATATGTTATGTGGTTTGCTGTATTCCTCCATCTTTGTAGGAACTTCACAAAAGACTCTCCATCCTTCTATTTGATATCGCAAAGGTCCTTGATGTTGATCTTGCGCTCAATGTTATGATGGAAGTGAGCTATGAACTTTTCAGCTAGTTCACCCCAAGACTGAATGCCATGAGGTAAATTTGAGAACTATTACATTGCTAGTCTGACCAAGCTTTGTGGGAACAGTCACATTAGATATGTCTCATCATGGGAGACTTCGATGCAACTAGAAAAAAACTCTCGGATATGTTCAATAGGGTTGGTACTGCCCCTATATTTGTCAAATTTCGATACTGAGAAGTGATTTGGGAATGGAGACATGTGGAGAGAATGGTCAAAGGGGTATGGGTATAAATCCTCTGTGATGTAGGATTTAGTTTGCCCTTGATTTTAAATATCCATCATTTGGGTTTGAAGGGTTTGCATTTATTGCATTAACATATCTGTTTGATATTAAGGTTGGTGTGTGAGGGCGTTCCTCTATGTTGTAGTGGGTATGAGGTTGCGCCTCTGTGTCCCTTGAGTAGGAACATAGCATTTCATCCTGGGGACTTGATATTGATTTCCCACCCAGTGATTTGGAAACGGGGGCACTTGAGTAGCCCATGGTGGGTTTTGATGCGTTTGCTGTTGTGATTGAAACTGGGGTTGATACTGTTGGAGTTGATATTACTATTGCTGAGGTTAGATTTAAGGCAACTGAAGCTAGGGTTGTTGTTGCGGGGGTGGGATTTGAGGCAACTAAAGCTGGGTTGTTGTTGCGGGGGTTGGAATTGAGGCAAGTGAAGCTGGGGTTGTTGTTGCGGGGTTTGGAACTGAGGCAACTGAAGTTGGGGTTGCTATTGTGGAGGTTGGATTGTTGTCAGAATGGGAAAAGATGTAGCCTTGGGCGGGCATTGACTATAATTCGTACCTGCAGAGATGGATCCCTACGGGTATGAGGTGTTGATCCCAAGACTAGTGTGAATTGACTGCAATAGAGGCATAGTTTCAGAATAGTTGGTGTTTGGTGGGATGGAAGGCATAGCATGAGAGCTTGATTGTTCTGCCATGAGACCAAAGGTGGAGGCATACTAGTGACCATGGGTGCACTTAGTTGCGAGCCTGTCATGCTTTGAGTGGAAGATGTGTTGGCCAAGCTTGGTTCATTGGTTTGATTGGGTATAGTCTTTGTCGATGTGGGTAAAACCAATGGTGGAAATATTTGAGACACAACAGGTAGTATTTGAGGAGGCTGATTAGTGTTTTGACCTGCGAGAGGGTTTTCGGGCCATATGGTTGATACACTGAATTCAGCGGGGAGTTTGATTCCCTTCTTTATTAGCATGGATAAGTAACGTTTAGGGTTCCTCTCTACAATAGTGTCAACTACTTTCATGGAGTAAGCATCTTGCTCCACATCTTCAAGCTTTGCTTCTGTGATATCTTGGAAAAATGCTGCCCCACGGGGTTGTTTACTAAATAGAGCAGAACTGGTGTTCACGAAAGAATCATTCTCTTGCTTTGTTTCCCAAGTGGGGAATCTGTTGATATATGACTCATGAGGTTGAGTTCTAGCTTTAGACCTTGTGTAAGGCCCTCCATGAGGTGTTTGAGACATAGTGCGGTCCAGGTTTTGTAACTAAAACAAGTGATATAAAGCAAACAAGGAAGAAGAACCTTTCTAAGGAAGTCCAAGTTATGTTTTGGACAAGGGTAATTCTAAGGACAGATTTTGATATAGCTTGATCTCAAAGTGGTGATGATAACAAGATAAGATTTGCCGACCTTTGCCTTAGACAAAGTCACTTTGATAGAGATGATGATGTTTTGATATGATGAGATCATGGTATTTCAAGTCTGAGCTTTTGAACTAACAATGTTTTTGACAATAATCATGCTTTACAAAGGAGGGATGATCTTTAATGTTTAGATATTCACACAGTGTTCTTCGTGTTTTCCTGCGATAAACACTAGTTTTGGACACCAAATGGAGAGTTCTTTCAAGGTTTTTAGGTCAAAACATGAATAAAGTATCTCTTGTCAATTGTGGTACAACTCCTCCGGTTGCGGTAAAGTAAATAGTCGATTGCGGTAGTTTGTCACTGATTACAGTAATAAACATGATGATTGCAGAAATAAACAAGTTAATTGCAGCAGACTTCCTTCAATTGTGGCACAATGCGGGCAACTGCGGTAAATGAGAAACAGTCTCAAAAAAGACTAAAACATGGGTATCACTGCTTGAAAATTTTGAAATTTTTGGAACAATGCTCCTGATTTGCAAGATAGTTGACGTTGACAACCCTAGACCTTAACACGTTTGACTCATTATGACAGTTTGGATGTTTTGTTTTTCATTTTCAGAAACTGATCAAAGGAACAAGCACAATAGACACTGTGTTTTGAAGAATGAAGACTGAAAATGTGTATGTTCTACAATTTTTTAAAGTTGCAAGGTTATCACGAGGTCTCAACAATGAACAGTCAGATTAATCTAGTTCAATGGCTTTAGAATACAATGTTATAGGCCCAATGCTTGAATGTCCGTTATCTCACACAACAATTGTCACGCTACTAGGACACGAAGGTCCACGACGTAGGTGACCGTGTTTTTTCCATTTCCAGGTATTGTTGCCATGGAGTGAAGATCTCTTTCACTACACAAATATCGTGGGACACATATGTTGGGGATCTTGGGGGGAAATTCTGCAACCCCTTGCACTATAATAAGGTACCTGTTCGGAGGTAAAATGGGTTGGCCTCTAATTTAATCAAGGTTGTAGCAAGGGTCCGTGGTGTCTCTCCAATCGGTTTATACGTGTGTGACTCACTTAAGAGCCTAGCTGATCATGCTGGCTCCTTAGGGATATTCACTTGATCCAGACTATTACCAACACACCTCTCCCGAGCTTGGCTAGATAAGATGAAACTTTGGTTTGCGCCTTGTTTATATACCGATCGAAAGGATTACCGGTTTAAGTTTGTTCTTCGAGGAAGAAGCGCATTCGCCAGACAGGCCTTTCTAAAAAGTATAAAGGTTTGTAATCAAACAGTTTGTGCAAGTGCACCCAAAACTCAAGACACAAGGTAAATCGATTAAACTCCAAAAGTTTGAAATGTGAACTAAGCTACACCACCATACAAACACCAATGTTCAATTTTAAGCCCAAAAGTAAGTGTTGATTTCTTGTTCAATTTTAGTGCACCAATTTGAGATATTTTTTGCCTTGTTCAATTTTAGTCCCCACGTCAATTTTAAGCCCAAATCTGAAGTGTGAAATGTGAGACGTTTGGACAAACACTGTTCTTTTTAAACCCAAATTGACAAGTGAATTCCTTTTAGTTTGCTTTGTTTAAACAAGTTATTATCGAAAAGGATTCTTGCAAAATGAGAGTATACGTAACTTTGAAACAATGAATGACACTTTACAACAACTTACCCTTCTTGTTCGTGGGAATTCGTCGTCCTACAGAAAAATAAAGAAAGTATCATATTTTCAAATAGCAAGATGAAGAATTTGGCCCTGATGAGCAATTTTGCAAGCGATTGCGGTGATGTACAGGCAATTGCGGTAAATAACAGGTGATTGCGGCCCAGAATTTTCAATTGCGGCAAAGAACCTTCAGTTGCGGAAATGCACAATCAATTACGGTCTGGATTGGTCAATTGTGGTCTGGGTCTGTCGATTGCAGTAGAATTCTTCTAATTGCGGCACCAGTGAATCAATTGCGACAAACTGTAGAAAAGACAGAGACCCAGAAGATGATAGAAAAGAAATGTAGAAACCTACAATCGATTGCGGTATTAAACCAGTTGGTTGCGGCATAATTTCGTCAATTGTGGCAAAATACCAGAGATTACAAAATAACACAGATATCGAAAAAAATACAAATTTTGAGATTTGCAACCGTATGACCGTGGTTGATCAACTCTGTTTGTCATCTACAAGAGATATTTAGGCTGTTTGCTTCACATCGAGTTCACCAAAATGTATGCCTCCTCTTTCGTGATTCCCAAGCTTTCCAAAGGCAAGGGTTAGTAGCAAAGGTTTTACAAATGATATAAATCAAGTACACAAGAACTACTAAAACAAATGACTTGAAGCCTAACCAATAAAATGTACAAGCACAAGAAAGGAAAACAAATGAATGCAAACCCCGAAGCGCTTGAAGCTTCTATTGTCTCTCTCTACTCCTTCCGACATGATGTTCTTGATGCTCAGTATTGGTGTGGGCAGCATCTGTGACTTGAGAAGTGTCGAGAATTTGCTAATTGAAACGAGTGTGTGATCGGAAGATGACTTGAATGCTAGAACCAAACTGACATAGTAATGGCGCATGAGAGCTTGAAATCCTGGATCCTTCAAATGGTTATGAAGGGTTTATTATATAGGAATTGGTGATCATATGAACAGTTGAGATCAATCCCAGAGATAGGGAGATGAATGGTTGAGATTAAAAGGAACTGGAGAAGCCATCAGTAAACTCCACCTCTTCATTTGGTAAAGAGGAGATAGAGTTTGGTTGACTGAAGAGCTAATGGTGAGTTACCTTTTTGAACTGAAGAGGTGGGTGAAGTTACCCATGTGGACTGGAGAGATGGGTGGAGTAACCCATGTGAACTGATTAGAGTTATCTCTTTGAAGATAAATGAATATTTAATTCATTTATTTAATTAATGTTTTCAAAATGTGAGATAATTGAATTCTTTTTTATTTAGAATTGCTTTATTGAATGAAATTAAATTAATTTAATTGGAAGAATTTAATTAGTAAGTTTAAATATTTGAATTTAAACTATAGGAAATTGAATTTAATTAATTAATTAATGGTAATTAATCAATTAAATTTAATTAATTAAATATAATTAATTAATTAATTAATTTTGGTAATTTGATTAGATGATTTGGGGAATGAATTTAGAGGAAAATAGATGATTAATTAATGATTAAAAAACCATTAATTAATAGATAAAAATTAGTGTTTTTAGTGTAAAGTCGCAAGCCTGTCCATTTTTGGGTGTCTACAGTAGCAAGACTCGATGAACTAGAATTGTTGAATGAGAGAAGATAGAATGCACTCAATCACTTACAAGGCTACCAAAATTGCCTTAGAAGAAACTATCACAAGAAGTTTAGACCATAAACCTTTGAGGTAGGAGACCTCGTCCTTACGAAGAATCAAAAGAGTCAAGCTGAAATGGTAAAACCAGGAAAGTTTGAGCCTAACTGGCTAGGACCCTATGTCATTGTCACATCTTGCAACAATGGGCCATATCAACTGGCAACTCAAGAAGGATATTAGCTCCCAGATTATATCATGCACCTCAAGAGGTTCTACACCTGAGGTCTCAAAGTCAAAGGCACATATCTAATATCCATAAAATACAAAAAAAAATTCAAAAAAGATAAAAGGTTACCTTGGTGAAAACTTGGCAAACAAGCGCCTTGGCGACAAACAAAAAAGAAGAAGAGAAAAGTAAAGAGAAACATAATCACTCTCTCAGTGAAAACTTTGCAAACAGACACTATTGGGAAGGTACCTTGGTGAAAACCTAGTAAACAGGTGCCAAGTGTTGAAATCCCACTTCACCATCAATGAACTCCAATAGACTAAAGCTTGTACTCCCCGCATGCAAGACTATCTATCCAAGATTATTTTCAAAAGCACAATCCCCTCTAAGCATCACACTTATCCATGGTTTGTACTAGTCCACCAGACTAGGGGAAATTCTTAAAGTCTTGAAAAAATCCCTAAAAATCTTTAAAAGTCATCAAAAATCCTAAAAAGAGCAAAATGTCTTGAAAAAATCAATCATCTTCAAAAAATCAAATATTGAAAAATCTCAAGCAATCAAACCAAATATATTATCAACAAAGTGAAAGACAATCAAACGATCAATCAAATGTCAAAACCATGAGCTTTGCAAATCGACAATGAGCTCATATGACTCAACTTTATCAGCAAATCCAATTTGTTTTCAAATTGAATAAATAAATAAATAAATAAATATTCAAATCAAACAAATTAATTGTCTGACACAGAGACAGATACACTCAAAACCATACAGATCAGTCTTATATGATTCATCCATTCCTAAAACTAGACACAATTAAGCATCAGAAAATCAAGCAAATCAAGGAACAATAAACTGTTGACTAGGTCAATCGTGTCAGTTGGTTGTCAGTCTATCTTTCACGGTTATGATCTTACACTACTCAAGGATACCACCGAGTGATGAGAGTAGATATGATTAATCATGATTTTGTTTTCTTTGATTATTGTTTGTGGAATGTTTCAATTTGATTCTTGGGCAATAATGATTCGGGATAAATGTGGTAGGAGTTGTCACATATCTGGTAGCCATACAATTCCACGATCTGAGCTAACCCCTGGAAAAGAATTGAATAACCCTTATCTGTTATCTTCTTGTTGTTATCAAAAAAATTATAGCGGTATTCAAATGGTCAATATCTAGGTGCATTTGGTTTTCTTTCTTGGTTATTTACTTTGGGTTATTCAGAGATCATAGCGGTATCCAGATGGTCAATATCTGGGTGCATTTGGTTCTCTTTCTTTTCAAACATAGATCATAGCAATATCCAAATGATCATTATCTGGGTGCATTTGGTTCTCTTTCTTTTCAGTTTCTCTACTTCTGGTTATCAGAGATCATAGCGGTATCTAGATGGTCAATATCTGGGTGCATTTGAGTCTCTTCCTTTTCATAATGAGGTGAAATGATGAATAAAATTGGAAAACATGGCAGTGACTTGGTTTCGTCACTCGTGCCTTTCATTTGGTCCATTCCTATCACCAACCAATCTATCACTAAATTTCTTCTAACTAAAACATGCATTTACTCAGACACATGGTACATTTTAGGATTGCATTCATTTATTGCATAGAGAAAATAAAAATAAAAAACATATGCATATTAGATCATATAATCAATGCATCCATCATAAATAATATAGGAATGTGTTTATAATCATCATATATAGATTCAACATTTTCAACAAATTAATGCTCATCTGAAACATTTTTTTGCTTAATTTGTTGAGGGGGCATATAGTCCATGTGTTGTCACTGGGGAAAGCTGGGGCAGGATCAAATCAGAAGATTCTTTGACACAATGTGACAAGCCGCAACTTCTAAGGGAAAAGTAATAGAACCATGGGTAGGATAAAGGAAACCATTGAATGTTTGGATCATAGCATCAGATTTATTATAAAAATGGCATTGCAATCTTCTATTGAAAATATGTTCTTCATGTTAGAATAACTGAGAGGGGCGGGGGGGGGGGGGGGGGGGGGGGGGGGGGGGGGGGGGGGGGGGNGGGGTGGGGGGTGGTGGGGGGGGGTGAATCAATGGCCTCAAAAATATTCCAATAAATTAACCCAAAAACTTATTACCACAATTATAAGCCTCTAGTTATCTTCAATCCTACAAGATGAATGCCTCAAAATAATCTCAACAAATAACTACTGCTCGGAGTACACTGTTAAACCTTGTTCTTATAGATTACTAATTAGCAGTCTTTCATTTATCGAAATGTAGTAAATTACTTAGAGTATACCAATCAATCCATATTAGTTATGTGTAATGCAAAACACTAAAGTAATGACTCATAAATACATTGACACATGGATTTTTAATGTGGAAACCATGTTAAGGGAAAAACCACTTGGGATCGGTAACCCAAAATTTTCACTCTTCTGAAGTGAGCTCGGTGAAGAGCCAACCTTGTTAAAGGTTACAAACACACTATTAGGTGTGACCTTGTTAGAGGATTTATATAGAATAGTTTGTCACTTGATATTTGACATCTCTATGCTACCTTTTATGACCAAACCCAGTGTAGTTTGTCAATTGGTATCTGGAAACTCTATGTTATCTTCATGATCAAACCTTTTGATACTCCTTAGGATGTATCTCAATATATAAAGGATTGTTAAGTCCTGCTCAGTTAAGATACTTTCTGATCCAATGGTTAAATTGAAACAGTAAATAATTTGTTCACATATACAACTATAATTTGCAGATTTTCAGATCTATTGTAAGCTCATAATAACTTTATGATCAATGTATCTTTTCAATACCTTTTCTCCACTTCTTTCTACTCCGTGATGCTGTGCTTCTCTATTGCTCGGTGTCTGTAGAATTAGCTCTGTTCTTCAGCTTGATTGATCAGGTCTTATTGAAGTCTTCCTTCATCAATTTCTCTTCCGTATCCTCTTCTTCTATTCACCCCTAATTCACAATGAATTAGCTTGTATTTTTATAGACATGATTTTACCATTTCTCAGTTCTTGACTTTCTTGTTCTTGGCATGATTCACAATTCTAGCCAATCTTTATTTAAATATTTACTTTAGTTTTATCCCGTAGATTTCTCTTTGACAACTGGAATAAAAAAACTTTAAATCTTTCTCTTATCTCTGGCTTTAACTTGTCGATGAAAATAATATTAACAACTAGTTAACTCCTTCTTTAGCTCTTGCCAGCTAAGTCTTTTGTCATTTTTGAACTTTAGTTCTTTTCGGTGTTTCACTCTTTGTTAGCTTCGATCAACACTTCAGTTCTCCTCGGGTTTCTCCGTCAGGGTTGTCTATCCATCGGGGTTGTCTATCTATCTGGAAACACTATAAAGTTCTACTCATCGGTAATGCTTGTGATTCTGCTCATCGGTAATGCTTGCTCAGGTTTCATGCTTGGGTATCACTGTGAATTTCCTCTCATTTTTCTCTGTCCGTAAGGGTGCACTGCCCACCAGTGTTTGTAGTCACTTAGTGAATACTGATATTTTATGCATTACTGAAAGCATAACATTAATCTTTCTAGTTCTCTGAAGTCTTTGACACTTTGAATATAACCAATCAGATTATATCAAGTTGACATCAATGACAATATAATATATTAACTGATTTAATGTCTTGCATTAACTTTCTATAGCTTGGTGATCATCAACTTAACATCTTCAAACATTCAATCAGTTATAGTTCATCACTTCAGTTATCACATTCACCATGCAAGTAGGGTCAATAAGGACATCACAATAATAAATATTATTAACCGCTGTAACAATATAAAGAGGACCATCAGGTGCCTTAATTGTCTCACTAGGGTAAAAGGTAATGGAAAGCACACGTTTAGGTTTTGGTTTAGGTTCAGTTTGATCAATGAGGTTGACAACATTATTGACTTCATCACACTTATCATTGTAGTCAACAACATGAATGGAAAAGGAAGGAAAAGATTTGGCAGACTCAACATTATTGGTTGAATGGGATGACAAGGGATTGGTATAGATTAAAAAGATTTGGTTGGGAGGTGTTACAAATTTGTTTTCTTGATCATTAATACCCTTAATAGATACAGTATTAGAATCAATAAGGTCCTAAATAATAGATTGTAAATGGAAACACTTCTCAGTATCATGACTAGGTTGATGATGGTATTGGCAAAAAGATTTGTGATCAAATTTTTTGGGAAAAGGTTTGGATGTGTCAATTGGTTCAATAGGAGGAAGAGCTAACACTTTAGCATTAATCAACTTCAACATCACATAACGAAAAGATTAATAAAGTTGAGTAAAATTATGAGAGGGTTTAAAAATAGATGACAAAGGAGCCACACCTTTGGATGCTTATGCCACTTGGTCATCAACATTGTTTAATGAATTACTGATTTCAATGAATTTATTTGGTTTATGATATTTGTTAAAGTTGTTAGATGTGACATCACTCTTATCAATCAGAGCCATTGGAGCGGTGCTCTCAAGATGACTCACTTGAAGTTGATAATTATGAAGCACTGTACATAATTGAGTAAAAGAAGAATCTTATCTCTGAAATATTTTTGTAAGTTAGAAATGAAAATACATTGTACATCAATATCAGGCATACGATAAGAAATTTGAGCATGTAAATTCTGAAATCTACCAAGAAATCAGTCACTTTCTCTTTAACACCTTGTTTACAAGGAATCAAATCAGTCAAAAAGATCTTATGACCAATATTATTTTGGAGTTTTTGAATGAAAGAATTAGCAAGGTTTTGAAAGGAGTCAAAAGAATAAGGAGGCAAAGAGTAATACTATTGCTAGGATTTATCTTGAAAGGCTCTAGTAAAAAACTTAGCAATGAACCTATGATCATGAGAGAAATCACTACACAAGGTTTGAAAAGTTTTGACATGGGTCAAAGGATCACCTTTACCATTATAAGTCTCAAGATGAGGAATATTCATGTGTTGTGAAATAATGACACATATGATATCTAAGGACAAATTACTAGCAATATCACAAGTAGGAATGTTAAACTTAGATTGAGTCATGAAAGAAAATTGTTGTTACAAGGAAGACACAATTTGAGCCAAGCTATTAATAATAGAATCAGTAGAAAGAGTGGAAAGATATATGTGTGACATATTAGGATCATTGTGAGAAATGGAAGGAAAAATGGAGTATGAAAAAGGAACACAATTGTAAGTGGGAAATTGATGAAGTTAAAGAAACATATGGGATGCTTGAAGAAATGGTGTAAATAATATAATTAGGAATGCTAACATGTGTAGGGTTGATATTTTAAGTAGAAGTTGTTGTGATAGGTGGAGCATACGTGGATACACTAGGAATGGAGGTAGAAATATGCATAGAGGTCTCAACACTAGTGGTAGGTGGAATGAAACCTAGCTCTTGAACATAATCTTTAAGAAGTTTAAAATTGTTATCAATGAGATGAGATATGCTATGCAAGATATTAACACTATACTCATCATTGCAAATTATCTTCCTTATACCTTCTACAATATATAAGACTTCAGGATTAGTGTTTTCTTATCCTATCCATTGCTCAAATTTTTCAAATTCATTGGAAAGTTTTTGGATTTGTATAGGATGAACTGTTAAGGCCTCATCCTCATCATGAGAAGAATGGGAAGAATTTTTCTCTATAATAGGATTGATGTCATTAGGATGCATGTTGGTCTCATCAAGATTCTTAGGAAATATAGAAGGCTCAGGATTGAAGGAACCCATAAATCTACAACTTCTCCTAACCAGAATGCTATAAGTAGGATTCAATGTAATGAAACTCGTGCACAATGGAATGAAAGAAATGATAGATCTAATGCAATTACAAGATTTGAAAGAGATATGCAATTGAACTTAAGTAATATGATAATTTGTTTAATGAAAAACAAATATAATGTAAGAATGCATATAATATGATAATAGAATCTAGATGAATACGAAGGGAATCCAAATACCAAGTCAAAAGTATGTAATATATCAGGTTCACCAAAAATGCAAGGGTGAAAATGGGAGAAGCAATGACATAGATAGGCCAAATCACTTCACCTTTTCACCAATTATACATTTCGGAAGGAAGATGCCTCACTAGGTTTAAAGAGGAGACTCAAACACTAAGTGGGACAATGACCCTTTATTGTAAATTATATGATTGATAAAATGGTAATGATTGATTAATGCAATTAAGTTGATTAGAGTGATTAAATAAACAAGTTGCAAAA
This sequence comes from Thuja plicata, assembly GCA_018584345.1. Lineage (NCBI taxonomy): Eukaryota > Viridiplantae > Streptophyta > Pinopsida > Cupressales > Cupressaceae > Thuja > Thuja plicata. The sequence continues at coordinate 2,272,242 of MU227020.1, forward strand.
AAACCACAGATAATAGACAAATCTGGGCAGTCAGTGAGCATACAAGTATACAAATGGAAAGCAGAGTATAGGACTAACATGCAGGTAACATTTGAGCTGAAAATGCAGCTTACAAGCCAAAACTCACCCCTCTACTTGGGTATATGCTGCCAATGGTGTCCTATACCAGGAAAAATTGGCTGAAATTTTTTGGGTATGTTTGAATGTATTCGGTCATCAAGCGATCTTGATTCGATGGCTCCGCAACCTATTCCCGCACACAAAAAAATAAAGAAAAAGGTTCTATAAAGGGGTTTGCCTTGGTCAAACCCTATTTAGGAATCAACCTTGAAGATAGAAATAAATTGTATAAAGGAAATTATGTAATAAGGAAAATGTTAGATTTACCTTGCATAAACCCTCTTGGATGGATGTATAAATCGCTCATATCCATGAAGATTATTGAAATGTGTTTGAAATCCAAAGAGTTGACCTTGGAATAAGATGTAGAATCAAGGATACCCTCACAAATGCATAGATCTATGAATGTCACTCCTAGATCTTGAATGTTGGTATGCTTGAAAATCACTTGCAATGAAGGAGAGAGAAGGAGAATGAAGGAAGGATCTTCTTGCTTGAATGTGAATTCCCCTACTTGGCCATCATGGGAGAGAAACATACATAAATTGGAAAAGATTGACTTTGACTTGAATGATCTTGAAGAATTGGATACTTGGAGATCTTGATCTTGGATGCTTGCCTTCAAATCTTGAATCCAATTGCTCTTACTTACTTGAAACTTGATAGCTTGTTTGCAAAAAATGATTTCATATGACAATGGATGTCAAAATGAGGAGATATAGGGTCCTTTTATACTTACTCCATCATTTTGGGATTAAGCAATGAGCCTGACCACAAAATCAAAACTCCTGATAATACCCCAACATTAGGCCCTAGGTCAAATTTGGGTCCCATTTGCTTGGGACAGGTCACCATTGGCATCCTGTACCAAGTATAGGCCACCAATAACATCCTATACCCTGAAAATGAGCTAAATTTTAGAGGAGATGTCGAGATAGAAGAAAATAAGTGAGGGGATAAAAGGCAGGTTGCCGAGATCAAGCAAAATGGGCATTTAGACCTCAAAATCACCAAAATGAGGTCTAATAGGTTCTAGTAAAGTGCCCAATTACAGGTGCTAACATTTTATGACTTACAAAAGTAAAATTTATTGAGAAGGCCCCTAGGCCTAAACAAAAACCAAAATTGGATAAATTAATTCCAGAATAGGTAATAATTGAAGATAGGGTCAATAATAGTGATCAAGAAGAAGAATAGGAAAATTTTATTGTAAAGAAGAGGGTAAAAGGATCAAAGGAGGGAGAAGAAGAAGATGATGATGATATATAATCTCTTGTGAGAAAAAAGAAGACCAAATTCTCTTTTGTAGAGACTTATATAGAGAAGGAGAAAGGAAAGGAAAAGAAGGAAACTGTTGACACTCCTCTAGTTGGTATTACTTATTAGCCTTTAGATATAGAAATTTTTGTGAATTCCATTGGCCAAAATGATTCTCTAGAGATGGTTGCAAATTTCTATAATGATGCTTGTTGACCATTTTTGGTCCCCAGTGATCTTCAAATCCTATTCTAGTGACAGAGCAACAAGTATGTGCACGGATTAGGTTCTTCAGATTAGAGAAGGAGGTTACAAATTGTGAAGAATGGAGAAATCAGAAAAATTCCTAAGGCCTTCGAAAATTCTTTTAGAAATTCCATGCCTTAGTCATTTTTTCATCATTTTCAAGATTTTGGGTTTAAGTCGCCCTTCTGGAACTGTCTTTGAGTTCTGAAGACACTTTCGAAACTCTTTTGGGAATCCGATGGCACAAAGGGTTTTGAGAAATATCAAAGGAAGGATGAAAATAAAGCAAAAGAAAGAAAAGTAAAGTAAAGAAAAAGGTTATAAGTGACTAGTCAGGATTTTGTAAAATATCATTTGTGCAGGACATGTTGTCGGGTTTTGAGGGTTCTTCCTTTTGTATCTTCACAATCTGACACTTTGATGGAACTTAGCATAAGTAGTGCAAGATTAATTTTCATCCAAGGCAGAGAAAGTTAATTGTTCCCAAAGGGGTGTTAGAATCCAAATCTCGAGGTAGAATATCTAAGGTGGTAGTTGACGAGTGTCTTGCCAATGAAACTCATTGGCATAATTTATACTATCAGAGATGATAAATTTGTGATGCCCGATAGTGTTAGTCTCACCGATGGATTCCATTGGCGGAGTGTCTTGTCAGTCTCATTGATATTTATTTTGATGAATTTTTGTTCTTGGTGAGGTCGCGCAAAGATTGTTCGATGAGCCTAGTTTGTTCGACAAAGTTGATTTTGATGAGACTGCTCCTCGGTTTCATCGATATGAGTTTCGATAAGCTTTTGTATTCAATAGTTCACTTAAGGCCTTGCTCGATCAGATTTATTTCATCGATAGATGTTTTCCATGGAGCCTTTGCCTTCTTTCAATGATGTGATCTTTTGATGGAGCTCGTGTCGAGAGGGAATTGATTATTTTAGTGCCAAAAGCACTGTATGATTTTGAAGTGGTTCTTAATGACGAGGGTCGACAAACAAAACATTAATGCTCTCAACTATGCCCAATGACCACTCTTTGTTGGCAACCACTTCCAATGATGCCATCAATCCAAGGTTGATCTGATCTTTGACCGTCCCTCCATGCTCATTAATGCATATATTTTGTTGTAGGTCTTGAGGCCATTTTTCACAAGCCAACTGAGTACATCGACGACTAATGAGGCCAAAGTTATTACTGATGTCTCTTCTTGTTACAAAGGCATTAATTTTTTACGTCTTCCCATCACTTATGGTTCTTCAATTCGCTGGTTGTGATCAGATTTATTTTGATCTTTTCCTCTTTTGTAACTCAACCTTGGTTAGGGTTTGAATTTCATTGTTGTAAATTCGGGTTATGGCTGAACCCTATAAAGGCAAAGTTTGTATATTTTTCCAGGATCTCTTTTTCTACTTCTTTTACATAATTCTCTTCTATGATTGTATATTTTCCTTATTCAATAAACGTTGCTATTATTTACCTATTTTCAATCCAAATAAGCTTGTGTAGTCATTTTGCCTTATTATTTGGATGTATTTCATCATCTACAGTACTGTACGAGTCTGTTAATTCAGATTAGTCAATCTTGTTGAGTGAATGCCTATATTCCTTACCTGGTTGTATTGGAACTTAACTTTCATTATGTTCTAAGGTTAATAATTATCTAGAGAGTAGTGTTATTTTGGTGAATTCTATTGGGATTTAAGTCTTGTAGTTGGAAATAGTAGATCAAATATTTAATTTGGTGTATCACCCCCTTTTCCTTTTCTGTATTTTTCCTTTCAACACATCCTTCTCCATTTTCCTCAAAAGTAGTAGTTCTAGGTGGACCCAGATTGTAAAGTAAGTCAACCTTCTCCAAAGATTCAATCTCATTAAGCAAGTCCCACATTGAGAGATTGTTTCCATGTTTCACAAGGTTGCCTAGGTCGCTAACCACCATCTAGGCAAGGGTGAAAACTTTTGTGTTAACAATGCCCCTCTGATAGACAAGGCAACAATAGAAAAAACAATTATTTTGTATATGATGATATTTTATATGCATTTGGATGACATCTTGGACAAGCTTGTGAAGGAGCCAAGGGAAGCTTTGAGTATAGAAAAAAGAATAAGATGTTTTGATGAAGCCAAGATTTTGATAGAAACATTAGACAAGATATGTGGTTCCTTGTCATTATAAGACAAAGTTAAGATTTATTAAACTCCGAGTCAAAGACTCTTAACTAAGAAAAGGGTTTAAAACCTCATGGAAAAATATCCATAAGATATTTAGGTTAATCAAGCATACAAGAGAAATAACTAGAAGTACTTGAAGACTCGAAAATGGAAAAGTTTGTTCCTCTAGAGAAGATTGATGTAGATGATGGTCCAATAGATACTTCTCTTCCAGAGGTAATAATAAATGTGGAGATAGTGAAGAGTATTCCAAAGAACGGTGGGGATGCAAATGTGGGCAATATGCCAAATTTTGAGAATGTTCTATTCTAGAGAAGGTTCGAGATGAAGATAAAAGTATATAGAAAGTTTTAGAAAAGGGGACTAATGAGAAGAAGGTAGAAGAGAAAAGTGAGGTGTTGTATAGTGAATCTTCTAGCCTCTTTAGAGATTATTTTTCAAACTTATTGAGCTTGCATATGTAATTTAATCCAGTTGTGACTAGAGAGGTTTTTAAAGTTCCCATGCTACAAGGTCAAGTGGACCTTTCCTAGATTACCTCATTGCATAAGTTACATCTTGGTGATATTATTCACCACTTTTACCAAAAATAATTCATAAAAGAACACATGCAAAACATTTAGTCAGTGGAAGGTGCAATCAAGATCTTAGATTAAGGAATTTCAAAAATCACAGTTGATTTATCTTTGTCAAGTGTGCGACAGTTCCAAATGTTGCTTGATGGATTCAAGGACCATGCTTCCAAATTGGAAGCTGGAAGCTAATATTCAGAAGGATGCAAAGAATAAACTTGAGAATACGTGAATGCAAAAACATGGTAAACAAATGTGCAAGTGTACATAACAAGCTACATGGAAATCTCAAGGAATTGAGAAAGTGTGTGGATGAAGTGATAGCAATATATTAGTTTTTCTATAGATGGTTGATATCCACAAAGAGCATTAGGGATGAGATAGACGCAATTGCGTCTTAGATTGTGCAAATGTTGAGTTATATAGATTTGATGGAGGATAAGGATGGTACTGTAAGGGTACAAATTGAAATTTTTTATTTGTAGTTGTCCCTATTAGTAGGGCAGAAGGAGAAGACAAAGAAGCAAATTTGTTAGTTAAGAGATGTAATTGACATGGATTTCACCATTCTAGTGAAATTATTTGAGGAGTTCGAAAATATACATCAGGAATTGTAAGTTCCAAACATAATAAAAGAGGTCAAAGATCTTCATTTAAAGAATGAGTGTCAGTGCAACATATTAGCATTTGCATGTGAAGAGCGGAAGACCCCTTAGGCACAACTCAAGATTCTTTATCAAGGCATCTTTCCCCCATTAAAATGAGTTGTCAAATGTTACCAGTAAGATATTTTTTTGTCCCTATACATATGTGGAAGATATGAAGAACATTTTTTTATTTTTGGAGCATTGTATTTTGTAAGTACCCTAAGGGGGAGATGATATAGATAAGGAGAGTATTGTAGAGATGAAGTGTTGAACTATGTTATATAAGGGGAGTGATGCAGATACAATAACCTTTATCTTTGATGTCAAAGGGGGAGTGGCATAGAGATGGTACAAGTGTTTCCATCAATGACAAAGGGGGATATTATTGACAATATGCAGATTTTGTATAGTGTTGTCATTGATGTCAAACTTGTGGGGAGATTGTTGGTAGTGTTGTATTTGACGAAAAACTTGGTTGATGTCAAACTTATTTGGAGATGTAGTATCAAGATGATTGAGGTCTATTCTAGAAAGATGAAGTGATGTTCACGTGCTTCTATCAGAATTTGACTAAGTGTGACTGCTCTGATACACAAAGTGACTAGTAGAATATCAATATTTTGGTCTACATTGTTTCACATTATAACATTTGATATGCGATTATAGTAAGTTATTTGTGGATGTATAGAGAAGATATATTTCATATATTAAGTGCTAGAACCCTCTAGAGATGAATCAATGAAGTTCTTTATGTCAAACTGTACATAGTTGGAGTCCCTATTGTTGGAATGCTTTGCATTCCTCTACCCTTGATGATTTTGTGTTGTGGTTCTTAGATATGTATTGTTGAGTCTACAAAGATATGTTGTCAATCTTAGTTTTTTTTGTAGTGATCTCCATGTTGATTTGAGTTTGTTCTATTGGCTCACTTTACCAATTCTATCTTCCAAAGCAAACCTAAGCAGTTTGGGACCATTAAGTAGCAAGTACTAATGAAGGTGAAGTTTTGAGATGACTTAGATGATGTACCGACATGGTTTGATGCTTCACATGTTTTGATTTCCTTTTGCAAGACATTGGAGATAATGTTTTTGGCCGACAAATTGTGTGCTACATGTTTCATCTAATTAGGTTGACCTAATTGATGTAATTATTTATTGTAGAGGATATATATACGATCAAATCTTTTTGTACATTATGTAATTCAGATGAATATGTGTGTATGGTGTATGGAATAAGTGTGTAGGTTTGGAAGGTAGATGACCAGTGATGAAGTTAATTTTTGAAGTATAAAGTAGAGAACTGTAATCAACATTTTAGAGGATGCATTCTATATATATTTCCTTGTAATTAAATCTTATTATATATTGCCCTGAAGGAGTGATCTTTGGTCCACAAGTCCCTTGCATCTTTCCCTAAGGTTGCATGCCTTAGCTTGCAAGTCAAATCAGGAGTAGTGAGCTTCCTTGGCCTCAAGCCTAAAACTATTGTAATCATTTTTTCATATAGTGAGTTGGATCTCACTGTAGTTTTTTTTGCATTGGGTTTTCCACATAAAAATCTTGGTGTTCTTGCATGTGCGTGATGTATTCTTTCTGTTTACTTCTGCAAATGTGTTGTATAGAATGAATAAGTAACAAGGACGCATAGCGTCTAGTTCCTGCCTAAGTCCTAAAGATTAAGCCTTACGAGATTTGGCTTGATGAACATTAAATATTAAATAGTAAATATAATCATTAATTATAGATGAACATTAAATATTAAATAGTAAATATTAAATGAAGATTTCTATTACAGTATCATATTCAAGTAATTAATGATATTTAAATTAACATTGTTTTGGTATTTTTTGTGCACTGTTATGAATCTAATAATATATTATATCAATATAATATATAAAAAATTATATTAATATTATACTATTAAGTTAATAGTAATATATAATATAATTAATTAGTTGCAATAAACATATTATAAACAATAGTAGCAAAAAAATAATAATAGAATATTCAAAATATATTAGAACTATACAAATGTAAAAAGTTGTCAAAAAATAAAATG
>MU227020.1:2279357-2296333 GCA_018584345.1 Thuja plicata
ATAGAAAATTCAAAATATATTAAAACTATACCAATACAAAAAGTTGTTGAAAAATACAATGATCTGATTGGACAACTAATACAAATAGTAGCATTACAATGAATGCTATAATATCCTGCCTACGGCACGAACTAATAATTGGTTAAGTTTTAATATATGTTGATTCACACCCCTCAACTCCCAAAAGCGTTCAACACAGATTTTGAGTAATGCTTACTATTTTCCCACCTCATGAAACTCCCCTCCATAAAAATAGTCCTTGAAACCCCTTCACGGAACATGACCCTTCACGTGATCCAACCTTTATACACAAGTCATTGTATATAAGACAACCCAACAAAAATGGTGTATGACATGCAATTTTTTCACCAATACAAATAGATATTATGATCACTTCATGTTACTCTAGATTATGGTCCTTTGCACGGGACTTCAATGTCTATTTTAAAGGAGTAGGGAGTCTCATGAAGCCAACAAAAAAAATCCTTACAGTTAATTAGAATCTTTCCCTTAATAATAACAATATTACTTTTTTAATTTGAAGATTTAAGACATACATTTGGAATGAGGCTAAAAATTACTATACAAACTTAAACTTCTATCCTTAATTGTTATTCATATAAATTTTTGAATTCCCATTAATTAATTTTTTTAAATTTATATTTATTTACTCTTAAATTGATTATACAAAATAATAAATTCATTGAAAATACTATTCCATAAATTTATCAGCTAATAAACTTTTAAACTTACCTTACATCATTCATGAAAACACCCACTTTTAAAATATAAGCTCCCTTCCACAAGACTGCTTAGCAACCGCAATCCATTAAATTACTGGTTATAGGAAACATAGAGAGAGACTAGAAGTTTAACCGAGAAATACAGTGCAAATTCAAAGGAAGAGAATTTTGTAGGTTTTGAGTGATTGTAGTTATGGAAATCAGGGGGCCATTGAGGCGGGTATTCAGTGTTATGAGTAGGAGTTTCAGCTCCGCCGCTGCTGACTCAGGTGAAGTGGCCAAGGTTAAAACAAAGAGGAAGAGGAAGAGGAAGACATTGTTTGAAGTTGCCAGGTTTCTACCCGATTGGGGAATTGGCTATAAATTCTTTAAAACCCACTGGGACCCCAATGATTACTACGAGATCTCTCGTCTCAACCTCTATAAGGTACTTCACTTGCCCTCTCTGAAGCTCAAATATCATAAATTTGTTCTCTTGTCAATGAAAATATGGTTCCTCTTGCATTTCAGGACGGCATTCATGGGAAGGCGTGGGGTATTTTTCACAAGAATGGTGAGCTACTCGTAAACCCTAAGGCCTAAAATGCGAAATTCGTGGTGTCTACATTCAAAGCACGAGTCCATGGGGTCTGGTTTAGTCTTAGAAAACTAATATCCAATGTATTTGAACTCTATATTTAACTATCCAAACAAGAATTTGCAAATATACTTGAAAACTGTTTATATTATCGGTGTCTGCTATTGATTACAAATTTTATATATTATAAGGGATGTAGTCGCTTTCACCTTGGAAGTTCTGAATCGTGCCATTGCTTGCTTGATGCAAATTCTTTCAAGTAATTGAATTGTAGCTATGAAACGGACTTAGCAAAAACTAAGCAGGCCAAAATTTCGACTCAGACTTGGGACTCCAAAATGTAAAGGTAAAAATTGCGTATCCTGCACTTTTTTCCTTTGTTTTGGATTCATTTTGACCAGATTTTTCTTAACAATGACTAGTGTACAAGTTGTATACTTATTTGTGAAAGCTGACAATTAACTTGAATCTTATCCAATCCTACCTTTACACATCCCCATTGATTGGTCCTGGTCTGCAGTTTATCCGTTGCTTTACCTGGTTCATTCCTGTGCTGTGGAAATAAACCTGCAAAAACTGACATAAAAAAAAAAAAACTGACTTAAAGTCATGCAAAATACTGAATTCCAAAATTTCACAGAGAAACTATCTCTGAGTTTTAAACCAAAAAGGAGTACAATGTATCATAGTGTTGTCCTATATGATTATGACGATTGCTTAGAGCTAGCTATCACCATCATAGAAAATTACAAATCCATTGTTTTTTTGCAAATTATTCCTCCAACTTATGTTCTTAAGTGGCAGTGCTCTTGAACTGTATAGTTAATATTCCTCTTGAAGAACTATATCATCCTCAAGCATATCATGATCATCATCTAATGAAGCCCCTTCTGATGCTTTTAATTCTGCTGCCCCTACTGCATATCTCTCAAAACTAGTGATATCCTCCCCAATAAACATTGATTTCACATCCTCAGTAATCTGATACGAATATTGGTTAATGTCATCTATGTCAATCCCATCATAACTTTCTTTCCCTTCCACCTTTTTTATGTGAAGATGAAGGTTGTATACACAAGAATGAAACCCTTGAGGTACTTTTGTGTCAACCTATTGTACTTCTAGTGTGAATGGCCCCCCAAACATACTCCAATTGCACCCACATCCATAAATGCTTCAGGGTTAGACGCAAAATGCTGATGGCAAGTGGTGGTTTTCTTTTTTGCAATAACCCCAATTTTAAGGCACTTTTCACAATATCCAGACACTGGTATCAAATTAGTGCAGACAAAGGGAGAAACCTATGCTCAAATCAAGGGTTAGAAAAGGCCAATGGATAAGAGGTGGATAAGTTTTTTCACTTTGAGCCCTGCCAAGATCAGGAGAGTGTTCCCAAAGATCTTTAAAAGATAACACAAGTTAAAAGACTACACAAAAAATATGAATCTATTCATAAAGACATCCCTGGAACTAGTCATGATAATATTTCTTTATGGAGGTTTCTTGCACTTGCAAGTCATAGATCTCTATTTATGGCAACTATGTTATATGATGCATCACAAGATGGAAAACCGGTTAATAATTCCTGTAAATAAATTCATTAGTGGTCATTTACAACATTATTAACCGAAGAAAAGGCATTATAAGCAAATCTTTTAGTGGTTTCATTAGCTGCAGGTTCATGAAAGGTTTTACTAATATTTATAATGCTAGTTTGTGCATAATGATAGGACCATAGTTGAAAATATCGTTATTGGCAACTTATTGCCAAGGGCCAAAAAAAAGGGCAAAAAAACAGAGATTAATTGGCAACTTATCGGCAAAAAATCGGCAACTTAAAAAATTGCTTAAGTTTAATTAGAAATGCATTTTTTTTGCAAAATTCAATGAGGAGATGCATCTAATGAGTCAGTAAATGAGTAAACAAAACAAACAAGCTGAGTCTAGATATATTTAAATGCAAATAGGGTACAAAGTGGCATCCTCATGTGGAATGCTGTTGGCTGGTAGCCATAGCTTGATAGTCTGAACTCTGAAGCAAACTAAAAATAGCAAATTGTCTTTGTAAAACTATAAGTAAATACAAGTACAACATCAAAATAGTCTACGTCTCCCTCTTCCCCTTCCCAGCAGCTCTAGTAAAAACTATTGGAGGGGTAAGGGGTCTAGTCCCAGAAGTCCGTTGTGGCTGTGCCTCCTCCCTCTGCACAAGTGGCCGTGACTCGACTTATATTATCAAACACAACAATAGACATTTTATACCGACTACATCATCCCCCCCCAAAAGAAAAAGTTATCTTTGAGACGACAAGTATACATCAAGTAATATCCAAGAAGACTAATGACAAGAGTGTAGATAATGACTTGTACTGCATAAACTCAAAGTTGTAGTGTACTCCAAAAATAAAATGGGGGTCTGGGGCCAACGCCCCTAGCGAGGTCAAGGGGCAGTGCCCCTCGTGGTATAGGGCGGGGTCGAGGGGTAGCGCCCCCGCCACCAAGACGAAATCAGCACTTTGAGAACCACACAGAATTCCATGGTGCACACCATTTTCTTGATTTTTTAAGATGCGAAAAAAATACCGATAAAGCCCGAAGTATTGGAACTCAAAACCTTGTAAGCTTTTTTGTTTTGCCCAATGGCGTTTTGTTTTGTTTTGCCATCAGTCCGTATTAGGTGACTGTGGTCGATAAATAAAAGGCTTATCGTCGATAAGTTGCGAACTTATCAGCGATAAAAATCAGCACTAAAATGTAGCAGTTTATCGCCACACATATTTTATTGCAATAAAATCACTTATCGCCGATAAATCGGCAATAAGTGCATCTATGGGTAGGACATTAAGTTATAAATAATTTATTAGCACTAGAAATACAGGATTTTTTATTTTAAAGACGTGCAATATCAACTTCAACTACCAAACTGGTGCCAATTCCTATAGCAATATAGTTGGATTTGGAGAAAAAAACCATGATGATCGAGTAAAACATAACATTCAACTGAGCCTAATGTATTTCTTGTCTTGCAGATGTTAGGCCGTCAATTGCCCTCCCAACCCCAAAATTACATCCATTCTTATTAATCAACATTTTGAAAGAATTTCTACTTTGGCATTTAAATGCACAAGTACAATAATTTTATTTCACCTCTTGAATGCAAATGAACTAAGATATGATATAAACAACAGCAAATGTGAATTTAGGAATTCTTTGAATCTCCTAAAGCACTCAAACAGAAGTGGCGACAACATGTAAAGTGGCAACAAAGTAGTCCTATATTGATTTATTGAAAATAATTACAAAGCTATCACACAAGTTGGACATAAATATTATTTTAAATTCGTTAGACATCAAATACAATGCAACTGTACAGCTTGACTCAGATTAGCCTCACCTCTCCAAAGCTTTGCCTGCAAACTTGACAGAGGCCAGCCCTTTTGATGTTGAAAGAACTTGTATTCATAGCACTTTGTTTGGTCACCTGAATCCTTGTGGGAAATCTAGTCAAGATTGGATATCATCAATGGTATATGTAAGCAAACTGAGATCCCACAAAATCTGTTGAAATGGTGGCTTGGAGCTTGTGTGAAAATCACTCATGTCATTAGACATCAAATACAATGCAATTGTACAACTTGACTCAGATTAGCCTCAACTCTCCAAAGCTTTGCCTGAAAACTTGACAGAGGCCAGCCCTTTTGATGTTGAAAGAACTTGTGTTCATAGCACTTTGTTTGGTCGCCTGAATCCTTGTGGGAAATCTAGTCAAGATTGGATATCATTAATGGTATATGTAAGCAAACTGAGATCCCACAAAATTTGTTGAAATGGTGGCTTGGAGCTTGTGTGAAAATCACTCATGTCATAAACACAACCATTGCATTAAAAGTGGCATAGTGTACTTCATCCTCCACCATTGAAAGTACATTTGAATTTGTCATTAAGATGCAAAACTATTTTTGGAGTAGGTGTGGCCTTAAATTTGGTCATTAATGGCGCTTTTGGTTGTGCAAGGAGGTAGGTGGGAGTGAAGAAGGCAAGATGTGGGAGTTTCTGGGATTGGGTGTTGGGGATACCTCATAACCTATACCATTTATTGTTGGGGTTTGGGGATTAGGGTTGGGAGTAAGCCATGCTTTATGCTTAAAGCAAATGAATAAGAGTATCTTCACATTTCCAACTCCGAAGGGCATATGAATAAATTTATCTAGAGTTGGGGATCAAAGTAACCAAGGAACTCACCCCTTTAAGTATGTAAATTGGGGTAAGTTTGGACTCACGATCCTAACAAGTTAACAGTGTGAAATGTTGAGGATTAGGGTTGGCTCATAGTTCATATAAATGTCAGAGAGTTTGGGATTAGGAGTCAGTGATACCTCTTACGAATAACCCAAACAAGGACACACCAAAACTTGCGATCCCAATGACATAGCATAATGAAAATGTGGGGAATTGGGTTGGCTCATAATTCATATAAATGTTAGAGAGATTGGGATTAGGAGTCAGTGATACTTCTTATGAATTACCCAAACAAAGACACACCAAAACTTGCGATCCCAATGACATAGCATAATGAAAACGTGGGGAATTGGGGCTCAGGATACATCATGCCTTGCAATACATTAGAAGTATTTTTGCAAAGTTGGCTCCATAAAAGTATATAGAAGACAATGTCAAAATTAGGGATACCAAGGAAACAATAACTAGGTAAAGGGATGGCCAAAATTCCAACATTGAAAAGTAACCTAGTGTAAAGTATCAAAAGTTAGGGATTGCAAGGAAAGCATGTTGGTAAGATAAAGTTTGATACTTTGCCAAAGACAAAGGAAATGCAAGGTTCATGAGAAGGGGATGCTAGCAGGGAGAACTTTGAAACTCCAACAAGGAAATTAATGGGAAAGGTTGGGAACAAATGAAAGGTATTGTTGAACAAAGGTTGTCATTGATGTCAAAGCTGTTAGTCAAAGGAGTCTGCTGTCAGTGAGAATTGAATGCAATTGGATATGATAACAAAGGAGCTCATTGTGAGCTCGAATCACTTGTCATGTTTATGTCTAAGCATTTGAGTCTTGGAAGTATAGTAATGAGTCATGTTGGTAATATCAGTTGAAGTATGTTTGTACTAGCATCTTAGATCTATTCTTGTTGTTGGAAGTGATCCAAAAGTATGATCTAGAAGTATCTGTGGTAAGTTACTTAGATAGTGAGCTTGTTTTGGTAACTTGTTATGTTCAACATTCTGTCTATTTGAGGGTTATGTCCTGCGGATATGAAGGAGAGTATGTCTACACATAAAAGGCCAGATTCCAGAGTTTTAGTAGCTGAGTGTTAGTAGATACAAAATTATAAGCGACAAAGTGGTCACTGGTCGACTGGATTGATGTTTCGAATTGGTGCACCAAAGGATTGCAACGTATGCTCTTCCGAGATAGCGTGTGGATGACCGTTGGGACCATATAAGTCTACATTGGGTGAATAGCATGTCTCTTTGTTTGGAGTAACATGTGGGCTATTGGACTTGGCCTATTACACGTTTGGTTAAAGGTTATGTTTGTGGCTGACTTGTAGATGCAGTTTTCTTTATATTAGGCTGACATGTGAATGTAACAATCTATGTAATGCATATATAGTTAAGCTAGGATTTGTTGTAGGAATTTGAAAAGCAATATTCTAGAGAATGTGTTATGATTGATGTGTAGTTGGAACAAGGCAATGTGAGTTGTATCTCAATCATTGTGTGATTTTATTGAAAGATCATATGCACTATGTAAGGAAGTATTGAAGGTTGTAGAGATAAAAAACAAGCTGTGTATTCAGTCTGAAGGTCTGCAATTTGTCTTTCTTTGGTATGTTATATATAGATCTTGGTGTAGGAGATTAGTGTCTTCAGTAGGTTGGTGACTAACTCATATTGTAAGTAATCTTTCTTTTGTGAGGTTGGGTCTGGGCAATAGATTTAAGCATCTATTATCATTGTGGTTTTTCCCTTTTGGGTTTCCATGTAAATCTGGTGTTTATATGTGTGAATGTGTGCTTATGTTCCTTATCTGATAAACTGCAAGTAGATGCTTTTAATGCTTGATTTGGATGTGGTGATTGGAGATGTTATTAATGGTAATTTGTTGATGTTTTGAACCAGAATAGCATAAAATAGAGAGCAGATAACTAAGAACACAAATAACAGATTGACACAATTATTTATCTTGGGAAAACCCTCCACTTGAGGGTGAAAAACCCAGCCACAGCAAAAGAGATTCCTTTATTAAATAATCACCAAGTCTGAATACAAAGCTCACAAGTTTAACTAGAGAATTGAATCCTACAATGAGATTGTTCCCTCTTAACAATCACACATAGAATGCTCTATAAGTTATAACAATCCCTGTACCATATACAACAATAATGCCTAATGACAAATACATAGAATAATTTCCACACAGAATGTCTGAAGAACCAACTTGAACAATAGTTGCACTCCTCAAAACAGAAAATCACCACAATGACCACACTCCCGAACGAGCTCATACTAAGCACACAAATCCGCTAAAGGAACACTGGAATACGAAAAAGACTATGAAACTGAAGTCTTTTTGTCTTCCATCATGAACCTTACAACACATATGAATAATCAATAAAAATGAGAGTGAACAGACGAGAGAAAATAAACTGCCACCGACTGTAGAAAAGGATCAAACCATATTAACTTTGCAATCTCGCGGTACAAGAATGATCTCTAGTAATGATGAAGAAGTCATTTCATAATCATCTAGAGGAGACGATCATCATAGATGATACCAACAGACACGATGATGATAAATAGTTGAAGCTTGAAAATATCAATTGAATGAATCTCTTCATATAATTCTTCATAAAGAAAATCGTCCACAATTGAGGACATCCTACAATCTCAGTATGCATCGCTGAGAATATGCATCGCACACATACGACCTGAATGAGATGGAGTCATCACAGGTATGGAAAATGTCTCCTACAGCTACAAACATTAACATTCCCTCTTAGCAAAGGAGATATTTTTTCCAGATTCTCATGTCATGGAGTCTCTCAACATGACAGTCACAATGGCTACACCCATTGTGAAGGAAACCAAAAATTTATCACAGAGTCTCTCAACGTGATAGCATCATGGAATCACTCAACATGATGTTCACCATGGCTACTCCCATGTGTGAAATAAACACAAGCTCTCATCACGGAGTCACTCAACGAGATGTTGTCATGGAGTCTCTCAACATGACATCCACTATGGCTACTCCCATGAGTGGATAGAGCAACAAGGGCTTTCACCTCAAATTTCTTCGCCTTAGAGAAAAAATGCATTACAAGGGCTTTCACCTCAAATTTCTCTGCCTTAGAGAAAAATGCATAACAAGGGCTTTCACCTCAAATTTCTCCGTCTCAGAGAATAATGCATTACAAGGGCTTTCACCTCAAATTTCTCCGTCTCAGAGAAAAATGCATTATAAGGGCTTTCACCTCAAATTTCTCCGTCTCAGAGAAAAATGCATTACAAGGGCTTTCACCTCAAATTTCTCCGTCTCAGAGAAAAATGCATTACAACACATAATAAGAATTGATGAATGTTGAGACTCCCTCTCAGCAGGGGCAACATCCTCACAACTTTTATTTTCACAAAAAAAAAAATTATAGTTGTCTCCAATATTTGACCAAACAATGAGCTTTCGAAGTCACATTGCTTCTCGAGCTTGCTAATCCTCTGCAAAGGACTTGGCACTCTCCCTCTGCCACACAAGCTCCCTTTGAATCTTCAAGCACTTGCTTAAATCTGATTCTGGATCTTTCCTTAAACCCGCTCTGATACCACATGGATATTTTGAACCAGAATAGCATAAAATAGAGAGCAGATAACTAAGAACACAAATAACAGATTGACACAGTTATTTATCCTGGGAAAACCCTCCACTTGAGGGTGAAAAACCCAGCCACAACAAAAGAGATTCCTTTATTAAATAATCACCAAGTCGGAATACAAACCTCACAAGCTTAACTAGAGAATTGAATCCTACTCTGAGATTGTTCCCTCTTAACAATCACACATAGAATGCCTTATAAAATCCCTATACCATATACAACAATAATGCGTAATGACAAATACAGAGATTAATCTCCACACAGAATGTCTGAAGAACCAACTTGAACAATAGTTGCACTTCTCAAAACAGAAAATCACCACAATGACCACTCGTGAACGAGCTCATACTAAGCACACAAATCCACTAAAGGAACACGGGAATACAAAAAAAGACTATGAAACTGAAGTCGTTTTGTCTTCCATCATGAACTGACGACAGTAATTACAAATGCCATTACATATTCTTCCGAAGTCACAATGACTTTAATCACCGTCATCAATGACGAGATCCAACGCATATGAATGATCAATACAAATGAGATTGAACATACAAGAGAAAATAAACTGCCACCGACAGTAGAAAAGGATCGAACCATATTAACTTTGCAATTCCGTGACACAAGAATAATCTCCGGTAATGATGAAGAAGTCGTTTCATTATCATGTAGAGGAGATGATCAACATAGATGATACCAACAGACACGATGATGATAAATAGCTGAAGCTTGACAATATCAATTGAATGAGTCTCTTCATATAATTCTTCATGAAGAATACCGTCCACAATTGAGGACTTTCTGCAATCTCAGTATGCATCGCTGGGAATATGCATCGCACACATACAACATGAATGAGATGGAGTCATCACAGGTATAAAAAATGTCTCCTGCAGCTACAAATATTAACATAATTAATGTTCAATCATGTTGAATTTAGCATTTATTGTTCCCCACCGACATATTGTGTGCTCTTTAATTGTTATTAGATCCAAGTTCCTTGAAAGAAGTTTAACATCTTAAAGTAGATCCATGATGGCACACTCAGTTGCTCAGGAAGGTCTCTCTTCAAACAAAGCACCACTTTTCAATGGATCCACTTATGCTTTTTGGAGTGTAAGAATGGAGTCACATTTGATGGTCATAGGATTTGGGGTTTGGCAATCAGTTGTTGATGGGTATGATTTTGTTGAGTATCCCCTGAGATATTAGGCTAGAAAGAAAACTTGTGAGAATAATGCTAAAGCAAGGAATGCTATTTTATGTAGTTCATCTAACTCTAAGTTTGTGAAGATAACACATTGCAAGACAACAAAGGAAGTATGGGATAAATTGCACAATATTTTTCAAGGAGACGACAAGGTTAAACAAGCAAACTCAAAGCATTATACCTATAGAGCTAAATTTGGGAGTTTGAGAATGAAGGAAGAGGAGAACATTGCTACATTCCTGCTCTGGGTTGACTGGGTGGTCAACTTTAATAGAGGATTTGGCAAAGAATTGAAGGAATCAGTGATTGTGATAAAGGTACTTTGATCTCTTCCCCCAAGATTTGATCCCAAGGTTTCTATTGTTGAAGAAGCTAAAGAAATAAACTAACTATGGATGAGATACATGGTATTTTAACTACTCATGAGATGAGGACTGAAAATGACAAACCTTCAAGGAAAGATGTAGCATTCAAGGCATCTAAGAAACATGATGATTTTTGTCTCTGATGAAGAGTCAAATCCGGAAGTAACAAATTTTGTCAGAAAGTTGGAGAGAGGTTCCCGAAAGTATAAAGGTAAGTTTCAAATATTTTAATTGTGGTGAAGTAGGATATTAATGGCTAAGTGTCCATATAAAGATTCTAACAATGGAGATCTGAACCATGGGAAGATGCTTTTTATAAAAAAGAAAAATTTGCAGAAAAAATCAGAAAAGCTTCTTTATAGATGAAGAAAGTTGTTCATCCGATGATGAGTATCAAGACTCTCCTGGGAATGAGGGTGGAAAGGCTCTATTCATGGCTATATAGACTACTGAAAGTAATGCAAGAGGAATGGAATCCAGAAACGATGAAGTTGAGGTAGATCTTGTAAAGGAACTATATTGTGTTGGCAGAGAAATCAAGAAGTTGAGGAAGACAACTACAACAGAAGTGAAGGCTAAAGGCAGGGTATCTCAGAATTTTGAGAAGGTAGAAAAGTTGGTCATTAATTTGAAGATTCAAGTAGAAGAAGCAAAGAGGATAGATGAAGTTTTGACAGAAAGGTTGCTAACAAGAGACAAGCATTGTGAGAAAGTTGAAGCCAAAATTGTGGCATTAAGAAAGGATCTGGAGAAAGAAAATAATTATCTAAAATTGAAGTTTGGAAAAAGCACATAGATCTTAGATGAGATCATAGGTAGCCAAAGATCACCATATATCAAAACCAGTATTGGATTTACTAAGACATAGAAGAATAAGCTGAGAGGACAGTCCATGCAATCATTTTCGAAAGAGAAAGGATCTGGTAGTTCAAGTTTAGGAAGATTTCCAGCAAGCAAAGATAGCAAGAAGGAAGATGATGGTTTCATTCAAGTACATTGGCTGAATAGGAGATCCAAAAGACAAAGTTCAAAAGGACAGGCATACAATATCAACATTCAAGAACTTCAAAGTGTATCAAATGCATGTGAAATCTGCATTTTTGAATGGAGAATTAGAAGAAGTTTACATTGAACAAACAAAGGGTTTTAGATAATCCATATTTTGTATGCAGATTGAAGAAGGCTCTGTATGGACTCCCCTATATGGACTCAAGCAAGCTCTTAGGGCATAGGTTGGACAAGTATCTACAACAGCAATGACTCAAGAGAGGCAGTGCGGATAGCAATATATACATAAAGATAGAAGGTAATCATTTATTGCTAGTAGTTGTTTATGTGAATGACAATTCTTTGGAGGTGGTAGTGATATGTGCAGAGAACTCTGGAATGCTATGCAAAAGGATTTGAAATGTCAATGCTTGGCGAGTTGTTTTTCTTTCTTGGTTTACAAATTTCTTAGTTAGAAAAGGGTATATTCATATCTCAAACCAAGTACATAAAATACCTTAGACAAATTTTAAGCCTTCCCATCATGAGTGGAGGTCACTTGCAAATCAGGATTTTCGGATTTTATGAGGTGTTAGGGATTTCTCATGTTGGAGAAGTTGGACTTTGCCATGACTTGAGGATTTTCCACAAATTCTTGGGTGGAGTTGGGGTCTTGATGAGGATTTTCAACCTTGGAGGGCGAAATATTTATATAAAATATAACATTTAAGTATAAGTCATACTTTAATTTATATTTTATATAAATACTGTCAGGATGTTTGAGAATGGTTTTAGATCTTTAGGAGTTATAATGGAGATTCTGAATTTTGGAAGATCCTAAAAATTTTCAGACAACCAAATTTCAGTAATCAACACGCTTCCATCAATGTTCTTTTCCATAGCTTTTCCTGACTTTTCGAAGATAAATTTGATACTAGAACAAGGATTTTCCAAGAATTTTTACAATTTTGAATGCTTATCTTCATTTTGAAATCCAGATTTTTTCACCACTTTTCATGCATTTTCATGAAATCCCAGACGAACTTGAAGTTGAAAACAAGAATTTTACACTTGAGCGATTTCATGATTCTTAGTTACTTTTGGCCTTCCCAAAATAGAAACTTCTAAAAATAGAAATTTTGAAAAAGCGAAAAAAAACAACTTTCTAAGTTTAGATAAAAGCAAACAAAAAAGTAAGTTCCTGGATTGGCCTTGAAATGCCAAAAATAGAAACTTTTGAAAAAGCAAAGAGCAGAAAAAACACTCTCCCTAAAAAAATAGTTGTCAGAATTGACCTCGAGCAATGTTGATCTTCGTCCCTTGGCCCTTATGAACACCTCCGTGGCATCAAAATAGTCATTTGATCATGCTTTCTTCCTTTTACTTTTTGATGACACTCCAAAACTTGAAATGAACTAAACTTCACACTAACAAGAGACTGGAGACTGAAACAAAAACACTTAAACAAAACCATAAATAGCAAAAAATTGGGGGTGCCCATTTGCAATGGGGTGATGTACGATTATGTCGCAACAAACAATTTCCTTTTTATGTGGTGTCCTTCCAATGATGCCATGTCTTTCAAAGGTTGATCAAAACTGAAGGTTGTATATAAGATTGGATTTTGTTAATGATGTAACTATTAAGCTTGTTCTTGCTTGTCAAAGCTTGCAATAGTCATAGCCATGAATGGCTGAGCCCTGGCTCCCATATTGCACGAGTCTGAAGATGCTTGTCATGTACATGCTATATTGTTGCGAAGCTAGATATAAGATAATTGTCTAATCTTTGACACAGGAATCTAAAAGTGTGAATGTCATGATTGATTAGATTTCAATTGTTTTTAGCACCAATTGGATGAGTAATGGGAACCATAGGAACACAAATATTTTGGGGAATTAATCGACAAACCAAAAGTATAATACTTTTAGAAAAAAATCGGGACAAATAAGGAAAAGTTGGATTTAAGAATAAAACATAAAAAATTTAGAAAAAGAGACTATTTTTCCAAAACTTAAGGGCATTTCCATAGCATGGAGATATAGAGAGCAAATAAAATAGAATATAACTCGTGAATTGTAGAAAATAGATTTTGTTGTTTATATTCATATTGTCGATTGCATAGGCATATATTCAGTTAACTTTTTAAAAGGGCAGTCACCAAATAGTTTTTGATTAAGTAAAAACAGGTTTTAGGGTCCCGAAAGTTCGAAACCCATTACAACAAAATTACATAGATATGAGCATTAAAGTCCACTGAAATGAAACTAAGACAAAACTGTCAACAGAGAACTAAGCTGCCACGAAGAGCCAGCAAATGACCAAAGACCAGCAAAAAGACAACAAAAAGACGGCAACAAGACTGAAGACCGCAGAAAAACTAAGTGAAGTTTTTAAGAAGCTCAGCAGCTTCCAGCTCCAGCTTGTTCATCTCAACAACAACACTCTTAAGATCTTCAATGTCCTTATTCGGCTTTTGAGCTTTCTTCTTCGTGCTAGCACGAGTTCTCTTACCAGGTCCAGCAATTTCCTCAGAGCCAGCGTCCTTGTCTCTCTCAACCTCCAGAATGACTCTGTCTTGATCAATCTGCTCCAGCTATTTGGCAGTCACCAAATAGTTGCCTAAAGTGTGAGATCAAATATTGGCCAAGTCTATGAAGTACTTGAGATCAAAATGAATTGTAGAAAATATAATTTTTTCATTTATATACATATTGCTGGTTACATAGGTAAATATTCAGTTAACATTTTAAAGGGCAGTCACCAAATAGTTGTCTAAGTCTAAGATCAAATATTAGCTATAAGTCTATGAAGTAACTGAGATCAAAACTTATCAGACTTTTATCGAGGGCAGTCACTAAATAGTTGTCTAAATCTGGGATCAATTATTAGCTAAGTCTATGAAGTAACTGAGATCAAAATTTATCAGACAGCGAGCTAGCTACTGTTAGGAATTTATCAAAAGTGAAATTTATTAAAAGTGGAAACTTTTTTGAAGTGATCCAAGACTTTCATTTTGATTGAGGCAAGGAGTTTTGTAGGGGTAGTTCAATTGAGAAAGCTTATCAAATTATATTCCACAATTGCAATGCTTTATATCCCATAATGGCAATTGGTAAGTCCTTTATATGTGGTAGAATTTTAAAAAAGACATTTGTTTAGTTGAAGTAAAAGATTAGCAAGTCACCGGTTTTGGCAACTACTATTTTAGGTGGAGACCAATGTTAATGATAAAATTAAATATATTAATTATAATTTAAAAATCACAATAATTTAAATTTTGAAACTACTTTATAATATAAATTATAAACTATAGGGGTTTGTTGCTTCCCTGTTAAAGGGCCATCTATAATAGTGCATAATAGTTATAATTTCAATATTAATGTATAATATTAATTATATACTTGATCACATTAAAAGCCATGGAGCAAGGCATGCAAAGAGATTGGGTCATAGTGAAACCACAATTTAGAGCAAATTCATTAACTGCTTCGATTGAGGCCCTATTAAATTTGGTTGATGACCGCCATTGCTCCTCATGCTCCTTTGTTTAGGGTTTTCCAGAGGTTGGAAAGAAAACGAAAGGGACAAAATAAAAAAAAATTTCCACACCGATTCTGCATTGACTTTGCTTCCGTCCTAGAATCAACCCTATTTTTGAGTGATTCGTCAATTTTGTGAGTTTTTTGTAGGGTTTTGTAGGTTTTTGCAATGCTTTTTTATGTTTTTTTGTCATTTTTAGGGATTCTAATATGATTTTAATGCACTCTAAATGCAAAATGGTCATTCAAAATTGGGTCAACTATTGGTCAATGATTTTTTCATGAATCGGGAGTTTTTCAAGGAGAAAATCAGCTGGCTCTAGGATTCAGGATTAAGCGGGTATAATCAGGATATTTTTGTAGATTATTGCTTCTATGATGGGAACAATAGACTCCAGGGATGTGGATGTGATCCAACAGAGCATAAATTTCAGTATTGTGTGTACTTTTGAAGTCTCAGTTCAGAATAATTGCAGATTCATGGACATGCTGCTACAGTTCAAGTACTGAATATAACAATACATCACAGAGTGCTCTTAGATTCTTATCTATTTGAAGAAAATAGGATGGAGTTCCAAGATCACAAAATATTGTAGTGCCGATTCAGAAGATTAAGAATAAATTTAAAACATCTGTTGTTGAACTTGATAATGGATATAAGCCTGTTTTTGTTATGCACCCTTTGCCTAGCTTTCAGTTGATGTTCAGTTTTCAGAGTTTGAAGTTGATGTTGTAGGATTACTCCCTCAACCCATCAAAGGCAGTCTACGTAAGAATTAGTATCCAAAAGATACCTCCCAGTACTTAGAATATTGAAGTAATCTATCATATCCCATTCGAATACAGCTACATAAACAGCATGCATTTAGAGAAATACAGGCCTGCAACACAGGATATCCAAGAACAACACTAAGAGAATTTCATATGCAGCAAGCATGAATATTTTAGTAAGTTTATATTATTTGTTCTTGAGATACACACCCGGTTCCTTCTCAAATCAATATGTTTCTGCAAAGGTGATAGGTTCAATCTGAATGTGCTGCGTGCTTTTGCATATAAACTGCATGGACAACTAGGAAATGTTGTGTGCGACTCCTAAAACACACTTGAAATAAACTTGACGAGAACAGATCAGACATGATACAAAGCACAAACAAGATATATGTGTGTGTGCGTGTGTGCGTGTGTGTGGAGCAAACTGTTGAAAATTATAGCATCGATCAGATAAAATATTGAGTTTGCAATAATAAATAAATTATAAGATATATTTATATATCAATAATAATAGATATTAATAATTATAATAGATTGATATTTATTATTATTCATATCTATTATATATTGTTATTATAAACATTATTATTATTGCTATTATATAATAATGATAATAATTATCATTAATTATATTTTGATCAGATGAACTATCGACTAAGGCTGTCGATTCATATATATCTATAAACCAAACGTTTATGATATACGGTTCATAACTAAACGTTTATATTAAAGATGCATGTGTTATTAGCGTTTATATATTAAATGTTAGACACCGATTGTTATCGGTTGTATTTGCCAGCGTATAAGATATGTGTCGGGTCAAGTATGTATGGATGAGGAGCCACGCCTATGATAGGTGTGACTCCTTGAGGAGTCACGTCTATCATAGAC
>MU227020.1:2300163-2318624 GCA_018584345.1 Thuja plicata
TTATAATAGATTGATATTTATTATTATTCATATCTATTATATATTGTTATTATAAACATTATTATTATTGCTATTATATAATAATGATAATAATTATCATTAATTATATTTTGATCAGATGAACTATTGACTAAGGCTGTCGATTCATATATATCTATAAACCAAACGTTTATGATATACGGTTCATAACTAAACGTTTATATTAAAGATGCATGTGTTATTAGTGTTTATATATTAAATGTTAGACACCGATTGTTATCGGTTGTATTTGCCAGCGTATAAGATGTGTCGGGTCAAGTATGTATGGATGAGGAGCCATGCCTATGATAGGTGTGACTCCTTGAGGAGTCACGTCTATCATAGACGTGGCCTCTCATAGTCTCCAATATCATATATATGCGGCTTGTGTTGAAATCAGAATGATACACCGAAATTCATAAGTGCTGTTCATCCACTGATTTCAAAACTACAGAGATACCTTCCGTCCAGATTAAAGAAAAGTTGCATTTACACAAACAAATAAATACACGTAAGATACGAAACATGTCCACAAATACATGCGAAGCATAGACATAAAACCCGTAAAGCATGAAGTATACTCGTAGGGCACATAAATATGCACAAGGCATGAAGAATACACATAAGACAATAAGGCATGAAGCATGATGACATGTAAGGCAGGAAGCATACACATAAATATACACAAGGCATGAAGCATACATGTAACACATGAAGCACGAATACATGTAAGGCAGGAAGTAATACACATGAATACATGCAAGGCATGAAGAATACATGTAAGGCAGGGAGAAATACACATAAATACATACAAGGTAGGGAGCATACACCAAAATACATGCAAGGCAGGAAGCATACACACGAATATACGGTAAGGCACAAAGTATACATTTGAAAGGCGCACACATATAGAAGTGCAATGTTGGCCTGTTTGATTTTATTCTTTGATTCAATTAAGAAGGGGTTGAATAATTAATTAGCCCTCATTTTATGCCGGTAAAGTAGGTTTCCCTTAAGTTGGCAGGATTAATGCTTTGATACCGATTGTAATGTCCCCAAATTTCGGTATAAATGACTTTTGCCCAAAGTAACAATTCCACAACATAATTTGTTTACAAATAGTATTCTATAATTAAATCGTATAGTAGCTATTGAACTTTTTTAATTAAATAAGTTAAGTGACATCAATACTTTAATCTATAGCTTCATTTCCAATAATCAACCATAGTAGGGATTGGAGAGGAGAGCAACGATAGGGTGCTTGGGACATTCGCCACAACTAAGCCCAAGGGTGTGATATAACGTCCCTTGACCCATAAGTGGCAAGAACTCTTGTCTATCCAACATGGGGTTGGCTACTTGGATGGGGAATCTGTCTTTTTCCTCTCAATTATGTCTCCTTACTAACTCATAAATGATTGCTTCTATTCTTTAGTTTCACTTTCAACAAGCAGCCATCCTAGGGATTGGAGAGGAACGCATGATAGGGTGCCCGGAACATTCAAGCATAAGGGTGTGATATAACACCCCTTGGCCCACAAGTGACAAGAACTCTTGTCCATCCAATATTGGGTGGGCTACTTAGATGGGGAACCTGTCTCTGCCCTCTCAGTTGTGTTTTTTACTAACCTCTACATGATTGTTTGTAGGAGAATAAATAGATTACATAAATAATTAAAGAATCTAGATAGATTAGCAATTCTCATTATTAGCTATATTGAAATACATAAGAGATTATATATTAAAGTTAAACAATATCATCACATTGCGTACCACAACACTTGCTAGATCACAAGGCTTCTGCTTTTTGCTGAATGCAGACTACTTATATCAAATCTGATCATTTTCCATGACTTTTCTCCAAATGAAGTTCTTCTTTATATAGCCCTCAAAGAGGATGAATATACACTTCTCCTACCTCTTCCCCAAATGAGGTATCTTCTCTAAAATAATTGCTGCCTTTTCTACATTGAACTCATGCCTTTTCAGCTATTGCATCTTTTGGAAATCACTTTATTCAATGATTTGTTAAGACCACAGATTGCCCGATCAAGAGAATGAATTCCTTTATGTGGCTGTTGGCTTAGATATTAGAAAATTGTGAAGTCTTATGATGAAGGCAATTTTCAACTATTTTGCTAGATATAAATGGCTGCTTTATTTTCTGAATGCAATTATATTTCAGAACTCTCTTGTCAGATCGATTCTTCCTGGATACCTCTCAAATAAATTGATCTCTTCATTTTTTGTTTTAAATTAAGGTGGGAGTCACAGCTCTTCGCGTGGCAAGGGACACATCCCTTTATAAAACACTGCTTGTATTCTTTTAATTAATTGCTGATTATTATATTACCTAGGCCGGCCCTTTACAAATAACTGCCATTATTCTAATTCCTTTAAACTTGGTCGGCTTTTTACAAGCAAATGCTATTATATATTTATTTGTTTATTGCCTTGGTTTAATTGATATAAAGACCATGATCTAATCTTATAAAGGCTGTGATCTGTTTTCGTTAAGGGCTGCTAACCCTAGTTTGGCTGGGGCATGGCAGAGGGACAGGGACATCACACTTCATCTTGATCAATGAGTGTCAATACTGCACAAAGACACGCAACACAACACAAAAGACACAACAAAAAACAAAACACAATATGTACAAGGTGGGACCAATATTCATAGAGGCACTGCTAATCTCAACTGTCATGGATCAGTAACTTCATTAGTTATTTTGACCTTGAGGTCGTATAAACTATTACCATTTCCCTCAACAAATTTATAAGACTACACCTGGGCCATATTCTTCTCCACCTTGAACACTTTAGTAGCAATCCATTTTGATTTTTCCCTAACATCAGCACATACCTTTGGAGCTATGATCATCATTCCATCCAAGGGACAACTCTTGTTTTCTAGGCAAAATGAAATATCCATGTCCTCTGAATCATTCAGAAACAAAAGGTGGATGCAGATTGAAATCTTCCTCACTGAACTTTGTTGCAGCCACACCAGTACCAATATCTTCCATAGATATGATCTTGTCTTCCCATGGTGCACACTTCCACTAGTCATCATGTGAAGACTTACTGATCAACACAATAAGTTTTTCCTACCCATCTTCATCCTTTTGGTGCACTTTAACAATCGCATATGATGAGAGAGGGGAAAATATAAAAGGGTTCAAAATAATTTGAACTTACCAAGATTGGTGCATCTTGAAGAGCTTCCTTGATTTGCACATATTCATCAGTTGGCTCCCTAACCGAAGCGAGTGATTATCTGTTACATTCTTAACTGAAGCAAAGCAAAAGATAAGATAAATTTATTAATGTCAAACAAATGACCACAAAAGGGGTCAAAGGGACTGCCTAATACAACACAAGGGCCTAGCTCGCAGCGAGGGCACCAAACGGTACCCAAAGAAAAACAAGGCCCAAGCAACAAGAAATCAACGAGAACAACAAAGCCAGAGCCAAGGAGAAAGAAGGGGGGTGCGGGTGGCCCAAGAGGGAAAACCCCCACCACCCTAAGAAATCTGAGCCGTCGAGAAGAATTGCTGAGCCTAAGGGTAAGCCGTGGAACCAACAGAGACCCTTGGCCACCTTTGGGAGGTCGTGAAAAAAGCAGGCCGAAGCTAAGGATCCCTCCGAGGCTGACAGATCTGGAGAGACTGGAATGGGGCGGGTCCAACTGCCTCTTGGTACCACGTGTCGTAGAGAGCCCAATGAAAAAGGAGGTGATAAGTCTAGATGTGTGCAGGCATGCATGATGCTGACGTTGGAAAGAGTTGTCACGAAGCTTGGTGGCCTCCTAGAGATAGAGAGCAAGGCACTTCTGATCCGTGAAACTGAAGAAGGCGGAAAGGTCTTGAGTGTCTCTGAAAAGGCAGTAAAATCTTCCACGGATCTCATTGTAAATAGGGCAGCGAAAAATGAAATGCTCCTCTGATTCGGTCTCCCCAATATTGCATAACTGGAAAATCCTGTCCTTTTTGTCAAGCTAGTGATCAATCTCAGAGCGGAGCCTGTGGGAGCCCACCCTAAAGGAACCCAGAGAGATCCTTAGAGAATGGGACCAATGGTGTGATAAGTAGGAGGGGTAGACAATGATCCCGTCGCATATCTCAAGTAAGTGGTCCACATAGAACGCCATCTTGGGGTGAAGGTCCTTGTGGGGATTGACCCAATTAGTATGGTTGTACTGCCTGTAAATGTCCAACCTGATGCACTTGTTCAGCTCCTGCCTAGGGGAGAGGAGATGGGGAGGGGCGTCAAGGGAGTATTGGAAGGGGGGAGACGATCCATCAAAATCCCAATAGACCCAAGGAGGGTCGAGGCCTCAACAAACCACCCACGAGCATGACCCAAGGAGACAAAAGCAATCGACTCCGAGGAACAGTGGGCCAGGTAAGGGTATTTGTGCTTCCCCTCATGAGAATTGACAAATCCGCAGAGGCAATGTATAAACTAGACTAGGTCGAAGATGGCCTCAAGCTTGAAGGGGTGTGCCCCGAACTCAACAAGGATGATATTGTGAGGAATGGATTGCTTGCACCTGATGATGCACCGAATAAGAAGGGTTTGAACCCACTCCACAAAGGCCCAATCCAATCCCAACAAGGAAGGACCTTAAACAATAGAGCCATAGAGAACAATAGGTCTGATAAGAGTGTCCATGAGGGTCATCTTAGACGTGGTGTCCTGAAAGTGATGCCAAAAGCACTGTCTCTCGAGAAGAGCCAAAGAGCCATAACCCTTGTTGATACGGGGCTGAAGGGCAGGTCTCATGCTGGACCAAGGGCCAGGGAACTTGACCCCCAAGTAAGTGTATGAAGAAGTGATCTCCATTTCACCGCTCTTGTAATAGAAGTGGAGGTGAGAGGTCTTGAGCCCATTGAAAACCACAACCATGGTTTTCTCCAAATTAACCGTAAGATGCTACAAGTCATAAAAAGAGGCAAGGCTATCCAACTGTCTCAGCAAACCATCAGGAGAGGATGCCAAGAGGACAACATCATCAGCAAAGAGTAAAATAGAGATCAGAACCTGGTGGAAGAGGAAATCAACAATGATCTCTTCTTCATTCTGACCTTCCAAGATAAAATGCGGACTAGCATTACAGGATGGAGCTTCATTTGTGATATTGTAGTTGTTTGCTTCAATGTGCAGGCATTTGTCTTCCCTCTATGTGTTGATCTCTTTGCAAGATAGTCTATTTAATCACTTGGGAAGATCAAGTCATTTGCACGAAGGGTCCAAGACATGACTTGAGTGCAAGAAGGAACATCCTTTTCCTTCTTCAACTCATTGCCTTCATGTTGCACTTCCAATGGGAGGGTTTGAACCAATTGTGCCTCATCATTCAGATCTGCTCCTTTTAGAATTTCATATTTGAGAGCTGTTGGCACCGCTTTCTTCACTACCCACTGCTGCATCAGACTCTTCCTTTTCTTTGTCACTTTCTTATCGTCATCTCATCCTCTGCCTATTGTAAGTTCCTACAGCCACACATTAAATTTTCCTCTAACATAGTAGTGGTATCACCATTTCATGTAGTTTCTCGCCTCATCATAGGTCAAAATTCATTTTGGATCTGCACTATTGTTGCATCTCCATGGATTGCCTTATTTTCACATGTTGGCTTGGACTTATGGGTTGGCTAATGAGTTCCCTTGAATATTCTATGTTGTGAGTGGGCAACTCATATTGTTTTGCATTAGCACTATGCTCATCTTGAAACCACAGACCTGCTAATACTCACTTTACTCATACTCATCCTTTGCTTCCATGGAGTTATATTCTGATGCAATGTACTTGTCATCCTCATTTGCATAGTACTAAGTAAAATCTTCCTCAAGGAAGATCATCCTCTCTACTCACTGAGAGGGCATTTAGATTTTCAGAGTGATGAGTTGATGTCTGTGCAATTCTAGCTTTGCAAGAAGTTGCTGACATTCTTGTTCAAGGTGATACAACACCTTTTCTTCATATTCAACTTCTCCATACAACAAATTGGGAGGAAGTCATGTTGTCTACTATCATATGTTTCCACATCATAATGTCTTACGCCAAAATTTTGCACATTATAGGATCTATCCTGATTGCTTTCACCAATAGTTTGTATCTAAGAACCCTTATCATTAAGATCTTCTTCATAATCATCATATGGGAACTCTTCCTTTCTGCTCATTAGGAGACCGTTGACATGTTCAAACATTACTCTTTGAGTTTCCAACAGCTCAAAGTGTTCCCAACATTTTGCAATTTCATCATCACATGGTATATTTTAGAAGGGGTGTATTGGTTGGTGATTTCTTTCTAGTGTTAAGATATTGCTCACAATATTGAGGATTTTGTCAACATTTCTTCTACCAGTAACCACGTTATAATTTTGTGTATGTGCTTTTTGGAAATCAGCTATTGTAAGAAGCTCATTCACCTCTTCTGTAAGGAAACATAACAGGTACTCTTGTTCAACAATATATTTATATGTTGTATTGGGAGAAGTGGGATGGTGGCCATCAAAATATGTTATTAGATCCTAACAATGCATGTCGTAATTTTGTAAATACCGCAATTTTGTAAATATTTACCAATCATACTAAACACCTTTTTCCTCTCAACAGGCACATCGTTTCTTTTTGTCTCATAATCAGACCATTGTATTTTTGATATTTTCTGATTATTATTAGCTGAATGTTCAGAATTGTGCACGTGTTTCTCTTTGAAATCTATGCATGACCTATCTCTACTTGAAGTTCCTAGTCTTGAAATTCGATAGGTAGGTCTGAAAGACTTACTGTTATTTTTAGCTTCCCATGATGGATGTCATCTTTGTGTGCATCTCGCTTGCTAGCTTCTTGTTAGGATCGCCTTTTAACAACTAGTATAAGCTAGATCTTGCAATATCAGAGTCGCTGCCTTTTGTAGGGAAATGGATGAGAAGGACGAAACAATACCAAACACCACGCTAGTTTTTAATTCAATCTTTCAAGCTTTACACATTTGAGAGATGGCCCATGGATTTAGAATCCAGTTCCCTAGCAGAGTTTCAAATCTCTTGGTGTTCGTTTCTACAGTGACACCAATTTTATGGCACCTGCCACAATGCCCAAACACAGACACCAAATCAGTCTAAACAAAGAAAAGGCCAACAATAATAGGTGGATAAGCCTCTTTTGTACTTTGAGCCTTGCCAAGATCTAGAGGGTGTTCATACAAATCTTTGAAAGATGAAACAAGTTAATAGACTATACAAAAAACTTAAATTTATTCATAAAGACATCCCTGGAACTAGCTATTACAATATTTTTTTATGTAGGTTTCTTGCACCTGAGAGTCACAGATCTTGGTAATGTCCCCAAATTATGGGTATGCAAATTTGCCCCATATTACAATTTTTTAATCAAAACAAGTAGGGTTTAGAGATACCTTTCACTTCGATTGAGGCCCTACAACGCAGTTAGGGATTATTTATAATCATAATTCAGAGTTGATTTCTTTAATTAGGAATAGACATACATGAGGAATGTAGGTCAAATCAATAGATTGCTAGAATTAATTTTAAGATGACTTAACCATAGAAAGGTAGGATGACTTGATGAGGTGCCCTAGAGACCCCCTACCCTAGGCCCAAGAGCGGATATACCATCCCTCTTGGCCTCATGTGGCTTGTGCCATACATATAAGGTGGCGTACCTATTGTGGTGTCCTATCAATGTTTTCCTCCATCTTGCCACTCCTATCTTGCTTCAAATGATTGAACACCCATTTACCGTGATAGGATTAAGAGGAACATTCACAACAGGGTGCTCGGAAAGTCCCTCCTTCCTAAGCGCAAAGGCAGTCCCCTTGTCCCCCTTTTGCCCCATTGGACTCCCTAGTCAACATAACATGAGGTGGCTTGCTTAGAAGGTGACCTCATCACTGTTTTCCCACCTGTGATCCCCTCATTTCCCCTACCATGGCTAGTTGTCGCAGACAAAAAACATACATGATGTTTCACACATAAACTCTATATTAGAACATTCATGAGTGAGTAATAAGACCATGGGTATGCAGATGTATATATAAGTCTGTATGTATATCTACATATAAGCAGTCACATACTAATATTATATCTCTGAAAGGCATACAGAATTCAAATAGAAAACAGTCATCAAAGTACTTATTATGCAATATATATATATATATATATATATATATATATATCATTTGATACTCATATCAAGGAATCGCCGATCTGAGTTATTATTATAATCTGGTCTTATTAATGTCTTTTCTCATCTCTTCCGATGATTTTGGACAATGCCTTCTTCCCTTTTAAATATCATTCAATATTGCTAGAGGATTGTGCCTCGTAGGTGGTTACCCTTCCCTTCAAACAATGGTGTCTCTCCCACGTGCCCCTTAACTCATTTAATTGTTATCCTTAAATAAATCTTAACATAATCACTTCTTTATGATTGCTTGCTTTATCTTAATGGTTTTCAGATTATTGACGGGGATGTGAAGGCATATTTCGTTATGTCAGAAATTGTGAAGTCTCACTGTTGAGAGACAATTTCTAATCAGAACCTGGTCGGGGTCATGACATTTGATATATGATAGATTATATAGTAATATCATATTCCAATTTGATGATTTATTGATTGAATCAATGAATTCCTTTGATTTGATGATTTGTGGTATTGTTGATTTAATAGTTTGTTGCTTGATTGCTGAATTTTTTGCTTCCTTGATCCCAAGGTGAAGTGGTGATTGATATGGATTTGATGATTGTATGCTAAATCTTCTGATTGATTGAATGATTCTTCGATGAATGAAGGATTTGTCTTGATGGATTCATGAGTGATGATTGATAGGTGATCCTTTAATGCTTGGAATGAGTTCTCCATTATACTTTCTTGGTGAAAGGGTCACCACCTTTCATAAGATTTGAGTCACTATTTTTCATTGTTGCTTTTGAGAAAAATAATAATTCTCCAAATTCATCTCCCCTGGATGTCCTCCTAAACAAATCTTTCTCCCTTTTTATCTTCCAATGAGAGGGAGAATCACCCCTCTTCACCACGCCTACTCTTTGCAATGGTCACACCCCTTCACAATCACCACCTTTGAGAGAGTCACAACCCTTCATTATTTATGCCTTACAAAAGAGTCACAACCTTCCATAATTACCACTCTTTTGAGAAAGTCACAACCCTTCATCCTTTATGCCCTTTGAAAGAGTCACAACCTTTCATAACTACCACCTTTTGAAAGGTTGCAACCCTTCATAATCGTCCCTCTTTGAAAGAGTCACAACCCTTCATAATTACAACCCTAAGAAAGAGTTGCAACCCTTCATCATTGCTGCCCTTTGAAAGAGTCACTTCCTTATTTTCTCCACATTCCTTTCTTCTTCCACTAATCCTTCAACTCCTATGCTCTCCTCTTCTTCCTTCCCCCCCTTCCCCCTCAAATGAAGTTCTCTCCTTTATACCTCATGCTTGAGGGAGACACAATTTTTCCATTCATGCCTTTTGACCATTTGTTTAACTTAACTAAATTTTAATTATTTAAAAAAAAAAAAAAAAATTTTAATTTAATTATTATTGTTTATTATTTAATCCTATTTCAAGAAGGGGACATGACAGTCCACCTTGCCCAAGATTTCTTGTACTCAAGCAATCATAAACTAGGATGCTTTCTTAGAGAAACACATCAATTATGAACCAAACATGGAGCATACACATAAAAGCATGAAGCATACACATGGATATATGCAAACACGGAGCTTATGTGCAGTAGACATGAATATATCCAGAGACAGAGCACACACATGAATATATGTAGACATAGTCAACTTGGCCCACAAGAGGCAAGAATGTCCAACTAGGACCAGGTCCATCTCTTGGAGTAATCAATACATCGTAATTTCCTTCAGGCTGGTAGGAACATGCTCTGATACCGCTTAATGTCCCCAAATTATGAATATTCAAATTTGCCATAGATTACAATTATTTTACCAAAACAAGTAGGGTTTAGAGATACCTTTCACTTTGATTGAGGCCCTGCAACACAATTAGGGATTATTTATAATCATAATTCATAGTTAGATTTCTTTAATTAGGAATAAACATATATGAGGAATGCAGGTCAAGTCAATAGATTGCTAGAATTAATTTTAAGATGACTCAATCATAGAAGTGACAAGGTAGGATGACTTGATGAGGTGCCCCAGAGATCCCCTAACCTAGGCCCAAGAGCGGATATACCATCCCTCTTGGCCTCATGTAGCATACCTAGTGTGGTGTCCTATCTTCGTTTTGCTCCATCTTGCCACTTCTATCTTGCTTCAAATGATTGAACACCCATTTACCATGATAGGGATTATGAGGAACATTCACAACAGGGTGCTCGGAAAGTCCCTCCTTCCTAAGCCCAAAGGCAGTCTCCTTGTCCCCCTTTGGCCCCATGGGACTCCCTAGTCACATAACATGAGGTGGCGTGCTTAGAAGGTGACTTCATCACTGTTTTATCAACTGTGATCCCCTCATTCCCCCTACCACGGCTAGTTGTAGCAGACAAAAAACATACATCATGTTTCACACATAAATTCTATATTACAACATTCATGAGTTAGTAACAAAATGCATATCAGACCACGGGTATGGAGATATATATTTAAGTCTATATGTATATCTACATATAAGCAGTCACATACTAATATTATATCTCTGAAATGCGTACAGAATTGAAATAGATAACAGTCATCAAAGTACTTATTATGCAATATATATATCATGCGATACCCATACCAAGGAATCACCGATCTGAGTTATTATTATAATCTATTCTTCTTATTAATGTCCTTCACCTTGGATGTCCTCCTTAAATGAGTCCTTCTCCCTTTTCATCTTCCAATGAGAGGGAGAGTCACAGCTCTTCACCATGCCTGCTCTTTGCAATGGTCACACCCCTTCACAATCACCACCTTTGAGAGAGTCACAACCCTTCATTATTTATGCCTTATGAAAGTCACAACCTTTCCTAATTACCACCTTTTTGAGAGAGTCACAACCCTTCATCCTTTATGCCCTTTGAAAGAGTCCCAATCTTGCATAACTACTGCCTTTTGAAAGAGTCACAAGTACAACCCTTCATAATTGTCCCTCTTTGAAGGAGTCACAACCACTCATAATTACAACCCTTTGAAAGAGTTGCAACCCTTCATCATTGCTGCCCTTTGAAGGAGTCACTTCCTTATTTTCTCCACATTCCTTTCTTCTTCCATTATCCCTTCTTTAACTTCTTTATCTTATCTTATCTTATCTATGTTCTCTCTTCTTCCTTCCTCCCCTTCCCCCTCAAATGAAGTTCTCTTCTCTCCCTTTTATACCTCATGTTTGAGGGAGACAATTCGTGCCTTTTGACCATTTGTTTAACTTAACTAAATTTTAATTTTTTTTTAAAATTTTTTTAATGTAATTATTATTGTTTATTATTTAATCCTATTTCAAGAAGGGGACATGACAGATCTCTATTCATGGCAGCTGGAATATATGATGCATCACAAAATAGAAAACTGGTCAATAATTTCTTCGAATACATTCATTTGTGGTCACTTCCATCATCATTAGCCTAGGAAAAGACATTATACCCAAACCCTAAGAGTATTTTTCATTAGCTGTTGGTTCACAAAGGGTTTTACAAAAAATTATAACATTGGATTGTGCAGAATGGTAGGATATTATATTATAAATAATTTATTAGCACTAGAAATATGATTATTCATTTTAGAGATGTGCAAGATCAACTTCAACCACTAGACTAGTGTCAAATCCTGTAGCAATAGAGTTAGATCAGGAGAAGAAACCACATGACATAATATATTATAACATTCAACTGAGCCTAATGTACCTGGCTTTGGCTTGCAGCTTAGGGCATTAATTACCCTTCCATCCCCCAAAATACATCCATTCTTAGTAATCCACCACAAATTTCAAATCCCTGCCTATCAGTCCTGAATGAATTCCTAATTTGGCATACAAATGCACAAGTAGAATAATTTTACTGCGCCCCTTGAATATAAACTAACTAAGATCTGATGTAAAAAAAAAACAAATGTGAACCTAAGAAATCCTTGAATCCCCTAAAGCATTCAAATAGGATTGGAGAGTGGAGACGTGTAAAACATTCACATTTGTTCTAGTTAATTTGGATTCAAGGGGTGCAGTAAAATTCTTCTTCTTCTGCATTTGTATGCCAAAGTAGGAATAATTTCAGGATTGATATGCAAGGCTTTTAAACTTGTTGTGGATTACTAAGAAAGTGTATTTTTGGGGTTGGGAGGGCAACTAAGGATCTAAGCTTTGCAAGACAAGGCCAACTACATTAGGCTCATTTGAATGTTATGATTTATTTTGTCATTATGCTTTTTTCTCCAAATTTGACTTTGTTGCTAGAGGAATTGACATTGGTTTGGCAGTTGAAGCTGATCCTGCACATATTTAAAATGAAAAATCATAGTTACAGTGCTAATAAAGTATTTATAATTTAATGTCTTGCCGTTATGCACAATCTGGTGTCATAAATCTTTGTTAAACCCTCTGTGAACTTGCAATTGATGAAAATCACTAGAAGATTTGCGTGTTGTCTTTTCTTGGGTTAACGATGTTGTAAGTAACCACAAATGAATGTGTCTGTAGGAACCATTATTGAGTTTTTCGTCGTGTGATACATCATATAAACCAATTGCCATAAATAGAGATCTGTGACTTGCATGTGTAGGACACTTATAAAAAATATTGTCATGACTAGTTCTAAGTATGTCCACATGAATAGATTTAAGTTTATTTTGTTGTCTATTAACTTGTGTTATCTTTCAAAGATCTTTGGAAACACCTTCTCAAGCATTTTGTGGCTCAAAGTGTAAAAGAGGCTTATCCACCTCTTGTTCATTGGCCTTTTCTAAAGCTTGATTTGAGGATAAGTACCTCAGAATTGGGAATACTGTAGAAAAGAACACCAACAAGAATTTGTAGATTTAGTGTTTTTGTTCCATAATCTTCCCACCACAAATGTGCAAAGAGAACATGTATGCTAGGATTTTCTGTTTTGAATAATAGGCTCCCACTCTATGATGTAAGTGGCTACATGATGGAGATCAGAACAATAATATTAGAGCATTTAGGATCATAATGGTGGTATTATGTTAATTTCTTGGTCTTGTGCGTGGACAGGAATATTATGGGGAAAACGTTTGAACATTTCTGAAGCATACATTCAAAACTTCCTGTAACAGAAATAACAATCATTATTAAGTATTGTCACCCGTTAAACAGTAGTGAGATACAATTTGGAGGTCAAAACATGGTTGTATCTGGAGGAATGATGTAAATGGCATGAGAAAGCATCAGTTTACAAGCATTTGAGGGGCATTATGTTTGAGTGAAGAGCCAATCTTCTTAAAGAGATCAAAGAAGTTGGTGTGACTGTGTGTGGAGCTTGGAGAATTGTGAAGTAGGCCATCGGCAAAGATGGAGATTTTTGGGTACATGAATTTTTTTGTTATTTTAATGAAGATCTGGACTTGGGCCAGTCTATGAACATCTGGCTGAAAGTCTTACAAATGTAGATATTTAATGGGGATACTGTTGAAGAAATATTATGATGCATCCTTGCAATGGTTGATATTGTAGTAATGTCTTTCTGCGGGAGTTGAACGTTGGACAATTTTGCTCTTCTCATCTTTGTGGCAAAAGAACATGGATAGAAAATTTGATATTTGTCAGATCTTCACACAATTTTTTCATAACTACACTTTATCCTAAAAAATCTATTGGATGGTTGTTGTTGAGCATTTGAGCCAAGAGGTAATGTCACCAAGATCTGAAGTTTCTCATTGTTGAGACTCAAGAGGGTCTTAGACAGTTCACCGTCCAATGCTCCTATTGCTCTGGGACAAAACAATTCAATGAGGGGACCCAATACTAATAATGCCATTATTGGGTAGTGGGTCCATCCCACCCTTTTATGGAAATGGACACAACTTTGGAGGATATTAGAAACACCAGCCTTAAGGTGATTGGCCCAAAACCCACCTTTTGGCAAAAAAAAACCTGAAGAGGACAAATTTCTTTCAAGCATTTTGGGATGCAACTGGAGTTCTCTTTCTCTTCAAGATGGTTCAAATGTGTTTGAAATGGACAAGGTGTCGAGCACAATTTTCATGTGCATCTGTACTATTTGGATCCTAGGAGCAATCACGGGGACAAAATTCTTCAAGATTCCAGAATTTGGTGTCATAATGGAAGCAAATTTAAACAATTATCATAATGTAGATGAAACACGATTTTTCATGTAGATATAGAGGACAATATAGCTATTAATGATTGTAATCACTAATCAGAATTGTAGTAACTATAAATTATATACATGGCAAATTCCTGAAAAAAGAGATAGGACATGTACCTTGTCATTCCAGAGTATTGGGAGATGTCATTGAAGATGAGATGATTCTTATTCTCCAAGCTATTGAAAATGTGGTGCCATGTCAAACTTTGGCTTTAGTATAGAAATTTTTCTATTTTGCCTAGAGAGCAGGTGAAACGTTAGCTGCTTCTTCTGGCACAGTGTATGCAGAGTGATGGTGGTACATAAAACTTCTTGGTTTGTACTGTTGCATGTATTACCAGATCTAGATATTGCTGAGATATGAAGTGATGTATTGTGCTGATATTGATCTCCAAGCCAATTGAAAAAAACAAAGATGAAAAAAATGCATTGAAAAATTTGCAATAAACAGAATAGAAATTGATATGCTGCTTCTCTTCCAATGCATATAATTCATCTGTAAGCTGATATTTGGAAGATTTTCGGCTTTTGAGCTGCTAGCGGTTTGTGGAGCAATCAGGAATTTTTTTTAGACTGCTTTGTACTTTAAAGCAGAGTGACGAACCCCTACTTTTGTGTGTTGTAATTATTTTTCATGTCTTATAGTAATGTGAATCCTCTTTGCTGAGGTATTCAGAATTGATAGTTTTACTCCGTTTAAGTTGTTTGACTGTCATTGGATTTTTGTGGAAATCAAGATGCTTTGCAGAGTGAGTTTTTTCAGCTTTTTTAGGGAGGGTTTTTTCTTGTAACCTCATTTTTAGAATGATATTATTCTTTTGTCCAGTGGAGCAAAATTAATGTATTTCAATAAAAAAATGATGAATACTATTGTTGATTTGAAATGTTTGATGGCGTTTTTATGTGCATATCCCTGTTTTATCGTATAAGAGATATTCTAAAATCAGCCATCTGTATTTGATACAAATCTCTGTATGTAACATGGTCTTTTTGTTCGTTTAGTTAGATTTGAAATTTGAAATTTGCAGCTTGAACTGAAAATTTAAGGTTTAAAGTTGTGGAATTTGTCATGGTGTTTGATGATACCAATACATTGGGAAAATATCTTACATACTCTATATTATGTTGATGCTTCTCTGTCACTAAAGATCTTGACTTTTGCTATGATTGGTAGGGAAAACATGCAACTTATACGCTTTGCCTTTCTCCTGTCCCGTTTGCTAATTTAGTCTGAAATGTGCTCTGTAGTCTTTAAAAAAAAAAGTTCATTTCAATTACCCGAGGCACAGTGTAGTGTACGAGGAAAGCATTACACTGAAGTATCGGTGATTTAAACAGATAGTTGAACCTTGAAAATTTCATCTGAATCCACAATGCAAGGGCTCAAATTTGACTAACTGATCATTTTTTTAATTTCTTTTGAACTTTTTCCATTGATTAGAGCTATCTTTCTTGTTCATTGACAGATTTCTGTTTTTAAGCAGGTATGCCAAAGCCAAAAGCCCCTCAGAAGATTAGTGGTGTAAACAAACGTGTGTGGAGATATATTAACGATATGCAAAACAAAACTGCTGAGATCAATCAAAAAAATGCAGTTGAGGTCTGAATTCGTGTGAAAAGTTTTTAATATATAATTTTGACTTCGAAAGGTGTTCCATCTTGAAATGAGCCATTAGAGAGCTCAAGTCCTTAATTCTGGTCATGAAATTTTTTTGAGCTAAGAAGTAGATTGAAGCACGAAAGCTTAAGATTGTACCTTTCTATATGTACGAGAGTGGTGCTAAAGTGGCCCTTTTTCATCTTTTTTTTCTTCCAATGTTATGTTGTAGAACTGTGAGGATCTAAGATCTTTTGTATACTTTTTTAAATGTGAGAACTGAAAATATCATTGAGTGTGACTAAGGTTGATTAAACATTGTGCGAATATTTTAATCACAAAACTGAATGATGGCATAGCTATGGGAGCCCTTTCTCACATTTTTTTAATAAAAAACAAAATGTTTTAGAGAAATTTTACATATATATTAATGGTAAATTATTTTCTATAAATAATTCATTTTTATAATTTTATCAAAGAACTTGTAATGCCAAGAATAATTTTTAATTAGCCAAGAGGCTCACTTTCCCGTGCATAAATTTCGGATGTACTAGAAATCTAAGCTATTTTCACTTTTAATTTAAATTGCAGCCGCATTAAATGAGTATGATAGAGGGAGAGGTAAAGATAGAGAGATATGGAGATAAAGATATAAAATATGTATTTTAATGTTAATAAAAAAAAGGTTTTTATAATTAATATAAATGCAAGCATGTGGTTCAGATGAATAATAAAAAGAGAAAAGAGAGATGGAGAGGTGAAAAGATAGATGGAGGGCAAAATAGAAAGTGTGTGTATATGAGTGAGAGAGATATGAAGAGAGACAAAGAGGAAGGGGGTGGGAGGGAGAAAAATAGGAAAAGGAGAGAGGAGAGGCATATAAAAAGAGGGAGTGATAGGGAGGGAGGTAGAAAGACAAAGGAGAGGAATAGAAAGAGGGAGTGATATGGATCGAAATATTGATATAACTTGGGAAAGATAGAGAGGTTGTTAAAGAGATAAATATATAGAGTGAGAGAGATGGAAGGAGAGAGGAAGAAGGATATAAAGACATGATGATAGAAAAAGGGGGATAATGAGAGAGGGGGAGATGAAGAGATAGAAAGAGAGAGATATATGAGGTGATATAGAGAGAAATGTGTTTGTGTAAATAGATAGATAGATAGAAAGATAAAGTAGACCAAAGAGAAATAGAGAAAATGAGATATAGATAGAGAGAGGTGAAAGGTAAAGAAGGGGGTAAGATAAGATAGAGATAAGGAGGGAGAAAGAAGGAATGTCTATGTGTGTGAGTGAGAAAGATATAAAGGTAGGGATAGGGAGGTACATATGGAGAGTGTGTGAGTTAGAGAGACACATGGATATAGAAATAGAGAGGGATAGAGATCTATAAATATATATAGCGATACAAAGTGATAAAGTGATAGGGAGTGAGGGAAAGAGAGATAGAAAGAGGTAGAGATCAAGAAAACATAGTGCGTGCCATGTAATTGAGTAGTAAACCATAAGAATAATCATCTATTACATAAATAACATCCATAAAACATGTAATCATGCATACAGTATATAAACATGTTCATGACAACTATCCATCATATACATTAAAGAATAAAAGGGAGGAAACTCACTAAAGCATATGTCTCTCCAAGCATATATGGGAAAGCGAAGATGTAATTATTTCACTTGATAACTCCCTAAGCAAGAAAAATATTAGAACAAATCTTTTCATGTTAGCACCAAAATGTCATTATTACATATATATATTTTACTATCGTTGTAACCATTGCACCTCGTTAGGGTGCAAGTGCTAGTTCAATATTTTCTTTATGCTCGAATGAAATAGAGGACAATCAACTCTCTCCAATTTAACATCAATTTATACTTTTTTCTCAATTCAATATGATTATTCGATATTTAATTTTTATGTTCTCTACTTTAGGAATGTATCAGAGCACTTATGAAATTGTATGTGCTTATAGGAATACTTGATTATGTTCCATTTAATTTTTTTATGATTGTTTCTGAGCTCATTATGTTCATGAAATGGAAAGCGAAAACCCCCATTTTCTCACAGAGAGCAAATAGGGAAATGAGTAGTGATCAATTCAATGCAATATTAGAACTTTGTCTTGTCCAAGATATTTGGGATATATAAGAATGTGTTTTAATACAAGTTCCATTATATTCAAAGATAGTATTACATGCAAAAATATGTTATACATAGGTTGCAAACTTACTATGTCTATATTTAGTAAGGTAAATTATGATATTCTATTTGTAACACCCCAAAATTGGCATCTTGCAACCCCAACCAATTTTGTTGCATTTGTCATTCTTCTAAATCATCAAAGTCCTATTGTACTAGGCAAATTCTGAGTTTTCACTGACTCTACTCGACCTGAGTGTCAAATACAAAAAATCCTAAATCTGTATCAATCATACATCACATTTAATTCCTAAATACCTATTTGGCTAAACAAATCCTATGATCGAATTAATTTAATTAATA
>MU227020.1:2319145-2362222 GCA_018584345.1 Thuja plicata
TGGCTTTTCTAGTTGTTTTATTTCAAAACAGGAAAGTTTCTATTCTGATCTTCTCAGGGTTTATAAAAGAACCCTCTTTCTTCATTCAAATCCCCCGGAAAACTTGAATTAGAATTGCATTGTTATCATGCTGAATTGTTAGCTCATTTTCATAATCTCATATAGCTTAATTTCAATTTGCAAAATAGAATAGTTTCAATTTCTAGATTAAAATGCATTGAAATCATGTAGTATTGATGTTTAGATTATCATTCATATTTCAATTCATTAGTATAATCTTGCATAATCTTTGCATTGCATTGTTCATCATGGTTAAAAATCCTTCGTTCTTAGATGGTCCATAGTTGTGAGGCCCTCGTCCTGAGAGCAAATTTCAAAACTCCATCTAGATAGAAGGCAACAGGTCGAATCATGCAGACAGTCAGGATGAATAACTCATATTCAGTCTTGGCTGTACCTGGTGAAGAAGGACTATGTTGAAGTGTGTGGTTGATTTAGAAGGCCAAAATTAACTCATACACTATTTACCAAGCTAGCTAGCAAAGCAAATAAAGTGTTGGTTGAATTTGAGCAAAACTTGGAACCAATTTGCACTTTATTTTAATTATTATTCATCTATATTAATGCTTATCAGGTCGTGATTTTGAACTGATTTCAGTTAGAATTTTGGTGCTTCTTTTCATTTTTCTTGTTTGTGTTTGTTTTAAAGTGGATATCGAACAAAGCTTAAATGTTTCTTTCCCCC
The DNA here is from genome assembly GCA_018584345.1 of Thuja plicata. Classification (NCBI taxonomy): domain Eukaryota; kingdom Viridiplantae; phylum Streptophyta; class Pinopsida; order Cupressales; family Cupressaceae; genus Thuja; species Thuja plicata. The sequence continues at coordinate 2,319,891 of MU227020.1, forward strand.
AGGGGAATACTTTTATATTTCATATTTTGCTATAATTTAGTGGAAAGATCATAAATGCAAATGTTGTTAATCTCATTGGAAAAATGCTAGGACTAGGATGCACTACTCGGAGATTAACTTAGACAAGAGGAACCATATATTAGTACCATTTAAATAGATCTTTTTTATTATTATAGTAATGATATAAATTAACATAAGGGCCATCAACTATATATAGGAACCAAGGATTATCTAAGCATAAAAAATATTATATTACACTCACATTACATGATGTTCTTTGCATATGTATGTATGTGTGTTTATGCGCGCGCGCACACACACACACACACATGCATGCATGTGTGCACACATAATGAACATTACTTTGATGTTTATATGATTTTTGGTGTTTATATATGGCTAATGCATCTTATATAATGAAAATTATTACTACAATAAACAATAAAATCAACCTAGAAAAGATTAGGAAAAACCAACAATCTTGCTTTCTTCTTACACATCTTTTTTAGAATACCAACAATCTCGCCTTCTTATATATACACACACGTTCATAGACACACACACACATGCATGCAAATGTGCGTGCACATGCACACACACATGTACACTTACATATACATTTCCTAGAAAACCAACAATATATCTTTCTTCTTAGACACAAATACATATACACACACCACCTTCCGCACCCCACACCCACTCACCCACCCACCATACATGCACACACCCAACACACACATCCACACATGCCCTCACACAACCACACATGTGCACATTGCACCCACACCCACCCACCACATACATCCACATGTACCCTCACACAAACATACATGTGCACACACCCACACACACCCACACATGCCCTCACACACCCACACCCACACCCGTGCACGTGCGCGCACACACACACACACAGAATTTTTATAATCCCTAGATAACTACACCTATTTCAATATTATAAAATAATGGAAGGTAAATATCAGAAGGCCAACCATTGTTCAATCACAAAAAAAAAATCCATTACCTATACATGAATTTTTTTGTCTTCCTATATACATTTTGATGACCTTCCATCCACTTTTTAAAACTCATCATCTAAGAGTTGCTTTAAGGTCCTATCAAAGGTTGTGGTGAGTATGAAATTTAAAATGCTTCTCACATTGGCAAGTTTCCCCTTTCACCCAAAATTCATGGTAGCCCCATCATAATAAGGAGGCATTGACAACATATCAATTTGATGCAGAGCAGGGGTGGTAAACTCCAAACAATCCTTAAACAAGCAAACTTTCAATCTCTAAACATTCAAAGAGTGGGTTTTCACTCGTTAGGCCTCATTTTCCTTGTAGTACTTCCTAACTAGTTTTTCCTTCAAAACTTTCAGTATAGATATCATATCAAAAATGTGAAAATAGTTTCAAATACCCATTTGGACTTAATTTAACATAACCAAAAATCAAGGTAGGTTGCTTTGTGCGGAACACTCCAAAAATTGACTATTACTTCGTTAATTAGGAACAAAAGGAGCAGTAAATGGGGTTTTTTGGGCATAAATTTCAGTATAGGATTTATTTCAGAAAACTAAAACCACTTTCAGATACCCATTTGGTCATTTTATAACATGCCTTGAAATGGGCAAGGGTTCCTTTGGAGTGAAGGGCTCAAATTTTGGTTATCCTCCTTGGAAATATGCCTAATTTGGCTTACTTGAACAACTCACAAATAGGTTTTCAAAACCCCAACCTCAAACCTCCATGAAAATGGATAAAAAATATCACAAATATCCTGCCTAAATATTTCCAACCCTTACAAACCATTACCCAGGGGTTTTCTTACAAACTCTAACTCATAAGCAACTTTTTATGTAAAAAACATAGTGTTTTCCTCACTAGGGCATCAACAAATTGACATCAAACCTCCTTCCCTTCTTTTGCAAACACCAACACACATAAATACACATATCTACATCCATTCCATCAAGTTTGGAGCCTATTCAACGGTGGAATGAAAAGGACACTATTATTTTATTCCAATGCACACCCTAGATGAGGGTTTCAAACTGTTTTCAATAAAATAGCTCTAAAATGCTCAAATATTAATGAAATAAATGAGACCATAACCAATAGAAAGAGGATTCACTGCTCCATCCATCACAATCAACTTCAAATCATAAATGCACCATACAAATTTGTACAATGATAAAAAACAACAAGAAACGTTGCAAAATTCAGGAAAACAATGATATCTTTATTGCAAACTTTTCAAATTTACAAAGACCAACCTTGGGCTCAACTTCCCAAGTCATATTTAATCATATCTCAATGGTTTTAACTTCCATTTTAATTACAAACTAACCAACAACAAGTTATGTGTGTTATGACAACATTAGCAAGGAAAATTTGCTTGACAACTTTAGCAACTTGGACAATTTTGGACATAATTGCACTTCCTAACCTCAAATGACCTAAACTAGATTCCTAATAACCTAAAATGGTATAATAATACCTTATTACATCAAAGAAACAAAAATAAAACCAAAATGAGGAAATTGCCTCATGGAGGCATGGAACAACTAGGCGCTTCTGCACCATACTCCCGGACAAAAATGAACTCAAGTCCACTTCAGTATAGGTCTTCTTTTTCTTCCTAGTCTTCCAATTCTTTTGCAACTTTTCCTCCATCTTTGCAACTTTTCTTGGGAAATTTTTCTTCTTCTTGTACCATCTCTTACTGAGCATCTTCTCAACTTCAAGGTACCAAAATTCAAGTTCTCATTCATATGCCTCGGTACCACCGTCTATGTCTTCATTGGAATAAAATATGCCAACAAACACATCATCCGTATAATAAGAAAATAAAACCATCACCTTAGTTATTTTTGCAACATCTTCTTCACCATATTGTGCTACATTTGCATAACAATATTCATACACTGCATTTACTTCTCCTTCTTCTTTATACTATTTTCCATCGTCACATGTTGCACATGTAAACACATACTCACACATAGTGTTAGAAATAACATTTTGAGTCTCAATGGACTCATTTTCTTCATATTTTTCCTCTTCCTCGATTGGCTTAGGTTCTTCCATCCTCAATAAAGATTCTTCAATGTCTAGTTCTTCTATGCTCTTTTGCATCCTTCTCTTCTGAATGATCTTCTTGATGGGTCATTTTACCTTCTTCATTGTTGGTAAATGCCAACCACTTTCTTGGTTTGCTTCCTCAAGAAACTGTTGCATCTCAAGTTCCATTATTCTTTCCATTTCCTCTATGTCTTATCTTATTTTTTCCAAGGCTTACTTCAACTCTGCTACCTCTTGCTCAATATAAATTTGCTTCACCTTCTCATCTGTCTTCTTTGTCTCACGTATCTCTTTTCTTTTCTCTTGTTTCTCACTTGGTACCTCCTTACTCTGCAAGTCTCCATGAACTAATCTTCTCAAGAAGTCAATTCTTATTCTCAAGCAAGTCTATTTCACCTTTCTTCTTCTTGCCCTCGTGATACGTCACCTAGGTTTCCTCCCTTCTTCACTACCTAGTCTTTTGGCTTCCTAGTTCTTGCTTCAACCTGCAAAAATATAACACACAAACTCCAAGAACCTTTCTTGCCCAAATATCCAAGTTCTGATACCAATTTGATGCAGAGAAAGGGTGGTAAACTTCAAACAATCCTCAAAAAAACAAACTTTCAATCTTTTAACATTCAATAAAGGGTTTTCACTCATTAGGCCTCATTTTCCTTGTAGTACTTCCTAACTAATTTTTCTTTCAAAACTTTCAGCACATATATGATATAAAAAATGTGAAAATAATTTCAAATACCCATTTGAACCTAATTTAACATATCCAAAAATCAAGGTAGGTTGCTTTGTACGGAACACTCCAAAAATTGACTATTACTCTATGTTGGTTCCCAAATCAACAGATTGGAAAGTTCTAAAAGGATGCCAAACTTTATCTTCAAACTCTCCAAATGATTTGGCCAACTGACAGAATCAATCAAAAACTGATTGGAATCCTTTGGGCTTTTGGCTCTGTAAGACCAAGGCGGGTAGGCTTATTCTCTAAGTGCACCTTCAAGGTTAGAGGTTTTTATAGTAGATGATTGGTGATCCTTTTCTTACTCAAATCTTAATCTCAAATTGGCATATTCTTGAAATAAAAAGATTTATTTGTTGATCACTTGATTATTATTAACTATCTTCTTCAAATATATTACTCCTATACTTATCTGAATTCAACTTTATCTCTACTTCTACTTCTTCTATCATATGTTATCTCCTTCTTGATTGAAATGAAAATGAAAATGATAATTTATGAAAAATTCTGATCTTTGAAGAATACAAGACTAATCCCTTATCCTAATTGGGCATAGAGTCACTTCTTATCAAACCTTCATGTACAACTCTGTAAGACGATATTTTATCCTTTAGACAAACCATCAACCATCCAATCCTATCAATGCAGAATGATTAAGTACACAACACGTTAACCAGTCCAATCAATTTTAATTCCTTTTTTAGAAATCCAATTAGACAAAAGACGCAAGGACAAAAAATTTGTAAATGTATTTTTATCATAATAAGATCAATGTGAAGGAAAGGTAATCTTTCTATACAAGTATCAAATATGGCAATTGATTTCAAAAATCAATAATTACAGAGGACTAATCAAATAAGGAAACAACTTTCATACCACAATTTTAGATAGGAAAAACTTGATCTTTGTATTGATTCAAAAATAAAGGTATAATTGAGTTTTTGTTTCAGTTGTGATATTCTAACTATTCTATCATTCTATCTATCACGTTCTTGGTTTCCTCTTTATAGTAAAATAGGGGAAGTGACAAGCTTCCAACTATTTATATTCATGCCTTTTCATAACTAAAAAATTTAAACTAACAACTGAAATAGATTTGTTACAATTCACCAAGGAGAAACAACATAATAATGATGTAGAAAATGCCCCTTAGTTGGACAAATTTATTCAATAATGATATCTTCTTCCTCGGATGCCTTCTTTGTATCTTTGGCTGACGTCCTCACTGGCTTCAAATATTCCTTTACCCATTCTGAAATCCACATGTGTGTAGGCCATTGGTGCTGTATAACATCTGGCATATTGAGTAAGTAGTCCTTCCACCTTTTCCCTGTGATAGCACAAACCTCAACAATGAACTTTGAAAACCTGTTCTCGAGCATGACAACCCTATCCAGAAACATGTTAAACTTTGATACAGTGAAATCTTTGTCTTCGTTTAAGTGAGAAATAATTTTAGGGACCATGTCCTTATACTCAATCTTCCATTCATCTAGAGTTTTTACTCGACCATCTTTATCAACAAATTCTCGAATTGTCCAATGTTTAATGGTGGATAACTTCTCTTCTACTCTTCCCTCTTCTTTCTCAATATAACTCAACTCCTTGACAATAGTATCAATGGTCTCTTATGTTTCTTTTATCTCAACAGGAGCATCTGGGTCTCTCTGTGTCACTTCACAAAGCCTAACAAGATCAAAGTAAGATGGCTTCCATCTCCTAGAAAGCTCCTCTAATTGTGGCTTATTTTTATTGAATGTTTCCAACATACCCATCAGAGAATGGTAACCATTATATAGATCACAATTACTAATAACCAAATTAACCCTAAAAGACAACACCTATTCAAGTGCATTAAAAATGAAGTTCTTGCATTATACTCTCTTCCACTATCTTTTTTACCTTTTCCTAGGAAACAACATCTATTGGAATACTAGTGGGAACTGAAGGAGAGTGTCTATGACCTATTAGAGCTCCACACTAGCTACCAATTTTTTGTATCTTTGAATTTCTTTGTTTTGTGCAACAATCTTGAGATACCACTCATTTATCTCTTTGTTCATCTTTGTTTTCCTAATCTATGAGTGCTTAAGGTTTTCTTGCATATGTTTAACCTAGTCCTTGTTAAACATTGCTTTGTGCATTAACTCCATTACAGAAACTAGTGGGTTAGTATCATCCATAGTCTGTACAATTTTTTTACCATCCACACCCTTGGTGATATCAATTAGCTTAGGCTTGTAGCCTCCTTTAAAACTATCCAAAGTAGCCAGAGTCTTGGTTTTAGGGTTATATCCTAACCCAACAATTTTCTCCTCAGTGTCAAACTCTACTACAAAAGTAGAATCGTCTCGTTTTCTTACTTGATCAAGTAAAAATATTTGTTTTAAAGAAAGACCTGGAACCAACAGTATGTCACTTTTCTATACTATCTCCCTGGCCTCTTCTAGAGTGCAATTCACCTCATCAAAGTTCATCTCTTTAAGAAGTTTATTAACAACATCCGTATGCCTTGATTCTTCAATACCCATAAACCTGAGCCACTTCTTCTCCTCAAAGTCTTTCATTTTTACATGTATCCATAAATCTTTGAATTCTTGTGTATGAATAAAATTATCATCTTCAATAAACCTCATGGAAATGGCCTCCCTTTCATCAGTGATGTCAATGGGTTCTTCTTCATCAAGAAGTTGAGCATTATACCCATGTACTTCTTCATGAAACACACAAGGGGGAGATGACTGGCCTACTTCTTCATCACCTTTCAAGGTTTTCAAAGTTTTTACAGCCTCCTATGTATCTCCCTCTCCTTCAGAATGCTCATAGGGAACAATGGGGACCATTTCCTCCATCTTTTGTTTCTTATGAGGTGGGGAATCTTAGTCCGAATCATGAATTATCAATTTCCTAGGATTATAAGGAGGAAGATTAACCTCTTGTGATGCAACTTCAATATATTTTCCATACAAATTTTCAAAATCCTTGATACATAATTCCATCCTGAAAACTTCATTAGCCTGATCATCATGGAACTAAGCTTGCCCCTTATTCTGCCTCTCTACTTCTAGCTTCGTCAGTACACTCCATTTTTTCCACTTTTGCAAAACATCTGAGGGATTCATACAATTTCTATAAATATCTTCCTTTACATACATTCTATGCATGTATTCTTTTATAGAGGATTTAATATGACCCTCATGGTCATAAGGATTGTTTGTTCCACTCTCAAGGTGATATACTTTCTTCAAGTAATCCTGTAATTGTTCTAGCACACCTGAACCAATAGAAAAACTGTGAATCTGACCACATGAGACATGAATGTTCCTTTTTTCTACGTCCATTTACTTCTTTCTCAAACCACAACATTTTCTAGACAAACTCCAAAAATGCAACCTTGTCAAATACATAGACTGACAATTCATGTGGTGCTTGCCTGCACCCATAAACCCTTAGTAGAGTGTGATCTCCTTTGAAAATTGAATCTACAAAATTATGTGAGAATCCTTTCTCAGGATATTATTCTAATGGCCTCAACGCAACCCTTATCCTAGGTGGGATCCTTTCTACCTGTTGCCCAATATCTCTCACTATCTACACAACAAAAGCATCATGAAAGATCTTATAATTACAATCCTTGTTGTTCTTGTCCCAAGTCTTGCACCATAATTGTACTGGGAGCCTAGTTCCCTATCCTTCTAACATAGTTAACTTCAGCGAGTGACTGAAAATAGTATTATTTTGAAATAGAATTAAGTGGCACAACAAAGAGTAATTTCTAAATTTCATGCTAGTCTTCCATTGAACCAACTACTTGTGCAAGATTTTTTCAATTCCATATGCCAAATCAAATTTAATGCAAATGTTATGGTTAGTTATCCTCATAGACATATACATTAGGTCTATGGGCATTTATGACTTCTCATCTTCCCCAGATAATTTTCCCCATCCGTAATATGTCTTTTGGAAAAAATCCATAAAATCCTTTGTGGGATATGGCCCCTTATTACTCAACTTTACTAACCGATTACGTTCTCCTCTTCTCATGAAATATGTTGCTTATCTGAATCCCATGCTCTTTACCATTCAATCATAATCAATTGGGTATTGCTCCCTGTTGACCTTGGTGAGGCCTTGTTTGTTCATTCCAAAACACTCTTCAATACATGACTTAGTAATGACTAGGAGTGGGGTGCCATCAATTTTCCTCACCATCCTAGTCTCTGGTTTATAATTCTTTGCCAGAGTATCATTCAACTTGACACCAATAAAAATATTCAACACAATAACCTTTGGTAAGTCCAGATTCCAAGGGTTAGACCTAGGTTCTTTTTCATATCTATTTGCATAAAAATACCAAAAGAGTGATCTACCCATATGAGGTAAATTTGCATCCCTACACTCCGACCACTCATCTATAAACCAACCTTTAAACCTGAACCTACAAATATTGGGAGAAAATTTAATAAATCTTGTTGTGGAAGGACCTTAAGCGGTTCATTTTTCACTACTTCTTCCTGTTAGAATTCAAAGAATTCAATCACCAAGATCCGTTGTATGCAAAATACTTGTCACAAAAGCAAAGAACAGAGACATAACTCATAATGATCTGAAAGATGAAGTATTCATTTAGAGAAAGAATAGAGAGAATTATAAAAGAATTAATAATTACAAAGAGACCAAATCCTTATAAAGGAGATCAAAACCTAGAAGGTAGAGAAACCTAGGTTGCATGATAATAATTAATTATTATATGCCTAAAGTTTAGCCTAAGTGAACTAGAGATAAAAAGTGACTTAATAATTAAATCAAGAATGATTTAATTAATAAGTGAAAATACTTTTTTACTCTAACACCCCCCTTAAGATAAACTTAGGGAGAAGCTAAAAACCTGGAAACAACTACTAAAAGCAGGAAATGGGTCTCGACAATATGGCCTAATTAGGTACCCAAGTACAAAAAATCTTTGTAAAGAGGAGAAAAGGAGAAAACCCAGTGGGAAAAACCCATCTCCAAAAAGAGGTGAAGCCTAGTGAAGGACTAGAGAAGCTTCCAAACTTGAGAATGTCCCAGAAAATAAGAACAAAGATCAAGTAGAGAAGAGTGTAATCTGCATGAGTGCCCTCAAATGACACTACTCAATTTAGGATCACAAACAAAGGAAAACATCAGAACTTGAAGATTCATATGGATAAAACACTAAAGTCTGAAGAGATGATCAAAAGAAGAACATGTAGAACACCACTGAAGAAAGAATCTGCAAACATTGTCAAAGAAGAACTGTTGGAACCTCCACTAAAATAGAATCTAATCAAGTAGAGAAGACTGTAATTTGTATGAGTGCCCTCAAATGACACTAGTCAAATCAGGATGGAAAACAAAGGCAAACATCAGAACTCGAAGATACAAATGGAAAAAACACTAAAGTCTAAAGAGATAATCAAAACATAGAAGGATGCCTCCAAAATAGGAATGAAAGAAGTATCCATATGGTAAATGATCCATCTCACCACAATGCATAGGTACCTAGCCACTGCATCTTCCTAGTACATAGGAACAAATACTTAATGCATATCTCACTCCATCAAACTAAGGAAGTATTAGAACCAACATAAAATACCCCCCCATAATGTTGAGCATGTAGAGGTATGACAGGTACACTGAAAGAGGCTGCCAAGAATAACTGCATGTCGAAGAATGTACAAGCACATATAAAGGATGGTGTTGAGGATGACCAATCTCTAGACACACATAATGAGGCTAATGTCATGGAAAGAACACTCAATTGACAAATTTAGATCAACCCCCCTCCCCCATGGCACTTTATTATGTAGTGCGAGTACAAACAAGCACAAAACATGCAAGATCTCAAGCATGCAATGATGACACTTTATCTCAGTGCGTTTACAAAAAAGAAATGCTATAAAAATATGTTTACAATGCTTAGAATGATAGAAAGTTGTAATAACATAAGTAATAGCTAAAAAGGGGTCATCCCATGCAAGGAAAATGATCCCAAAACCTGAAACATCCAAGATATCCACCAGAATGCCAAAAAGAAAAAAATTGAATGAAATATACTTGGAGTAGATTTTGGCGATGAGGCCCATACAAGAAGAAGGAGAAGAGAACCAAAATTTCCAACAACATGTGGAAGTTGAAAAATGGAGTATGGAGGAGAAAGATATGGAGAGCAGAGTGCAAAAAGGAACCCTGACTTTTACTGAAAAAAAAAATCCCTACAAGATGGAAAAATCAGAAAACCAAACCTGGAAAATTAGATCAGGCTCGGAACCAACTTTCTGAAGATATCTCGTTTGGACAAAAACATCTCCATTTTCTCAAGATACGAGCAAAAAACTGAAGAGGATTCCAGAACAAGAAGAACTCCAAGTGATCTTAGCTAAATCTGGCGGAGCTCCACTAAATCTAGCAGTGCCGCTAAATCTGGCGGGACTGCCAAATTTTTGGCCAAAATTGGCATAGGTACCAAGGAAAAAATAATAAAAATTTGAAAAAAGTTACATATACATACATACATACATACATACATACATATATATATATTGTTATTTATTTTTTATTTTTTTCTGCCAGTACGGTGGCATGAATTTCAAGGTAGTATAGAAACCGAGATGGTGTGAAAATTGAGACATTTTTTTCTCCAAAAAGCGTGCCAGGTTGTGCATGCAAAAAAAAAGGGCCCATATTTCAACTGTCTAAGTTGGACGAGCCTTATATGAAAATAGGGGTTTTTTGGCCTTTGGAGCGCAACTGTGAGGTTGGTTTGTGCCCAAAGTGCTCCAAAAAGTAGCTCCCCCATATCCATATAAAAAACTCTGAAAACTTGAAACCCTTAGTGCTCCAAAAAATCTTCAAGAAACTCAAGAACGGGCTGCAACAACAAGGCTCTAATACCATGTTAGAATTCAAAGAATTAAATCACCAAGATCCATTGTATGCAAAATACCTGTCACAAAAGAAAAGAATGGAGGCCCAACTCATAATGATATGAAAGATGAAATATTCATTCAGAGAGAGAATAGAGGAAATTAAAAAAGAATTAATAATTACAAAGAGATCAAATCCTTATAAAGGAGATCAAAACCCAAAAGGTGGAGAAACTTAGGTTGCATGATAATAATTAATGAAGAATTCATTATTATATGCCTAAAGTTTAGATTAAGTGAACTAGAGATAAAAAATGACTTAATAATTAAATTAATAAGCGAAAATACCTTTTCACTCTAACACTTCTTCTTCTTCCTAGGCATTGTGAATTTTTAAACAACTACAACAGAGAAGTAAAGCTATAACTTACTGATTTTCCATAATACCAAATCCTTTGTGATTCTCGAGCTCACTGCTACTATGAACTTCTTCTTTGTACCATCTCATCTATAATTTTCCTAGCTCTTCGTCACACCAGATTTAATTTCCTCTTTGTAGTTTTTTTAAAACAAGCTTTGCACTTTTGGTGTTTAAATTTGAAAAGTATCATTTAATTTAAGCCTCCGTGATGGGGAGCTCAAACTCATAAGAGCTTTCTTTCTCTTCTTAAGGCCTTTCCTATGACCTTACTAGGGTACTTCTCTCTACCCTAACCAGAAGACACTCCTATGGTTCCTCTACTCCAACTAGAGCTCTCCACCAACTTCAAACTCTCCTCAATCCTTCTCTACTCAAATGTGCATCCATAGGCTTAATTCAAGAAACTATGCTTCCAAATTGTTCTTGGAAATATAAATAGGTTTTCAAACTATTTACCCTTCACCTTCCTTAAATCTTGATCCCCTCTGATGGATTCTTTCAAGGTTTTCCCATCGAGTTCATACTTTCCTAGGTTTTAGGCCTTGTAGCCTTTTTATCCCAATCAGGCCTCCTAAAACCAGTACCTTGGAATTACTCCAAACTCCTCTTAACAAACCCCCAAACTAGTTTTGGATTCTCTCTAAGGACCTCCTAGGACTCAATATTTCCTAGGTCTTAGGTCTCCATAGTGTCCGTACATAAGACTTCCAGCAAACCCCTATTTTTAAGGGTTTCTAGGGCATGTAAACCAATCTGACTTCTTTGGTCTCACTAAGTGCACTAATTTATTCCTCTAAACTTCCCCTTGTAACCACATATCCTTTTCACATGACCCTACATCCTCCAACTTGATATTGGCACAAACCAATCCATTCTACCATTCTTTATGCCTTTGCAATACTGTAATCACCTAGTCGGATGACTCTGGACCCGCCCAGGGATTGCTTGCATAATTAGCTCCCCTACTCACATTAAAACACAAACACATATTTACACTACTTACATGTTTCCTTTCTTGATTCCAAGTTTCCATAAGGATCCAACCACGAGAGTTCAAGAAAAGGCCATATTTACATAACTATCTCTGGACTGGACAACAACACTATCAAAACTAAAGAATTTACAAAATAGTAAAATAAAGTACCAACTTGCTAGAATAACACCACATAGATTAATTACATGAACTCCTTTAAACAAATCCAACACAAGAAACCACCATTAAATCCATTAGAGTGTGGATGAAGGCTCTGTAACACAAAAACTAGTCAAATTCTTCCTTTCTCCAAGTTCACACTGTACAATATATCATCCAACCCCTCAATTAGGGTTTCTTTGACCTTATTTAGGTCATCCCAATGTTTTTAGACACTAAGGTTGGGATTTGGACCCATTTAATTCTATTTGCAACATTCTAGGAAATGTTGTCATGACAACTTTGCAAAGTTGTCATGAGCAACTTTTGCAACTTTATCTTATAACTCCTCCAACTTGATCAACTCAATCCAAAATCACACTATTGGATCCAAAATCATCTAAAAACACCAAAATAACATTTTTCCCTTCATTTTGGGATTTTGGTCACTGTTTGACCACCTTCGACTTTCCTAGTCACCTATTGCAAACTGATTACTTAGGACCTTCTTGGACTTAAACCAAAGACAAAACTTGACAACTCCTATCTACACACACACTTTGGGACTTTATCTTCATCCTTATTCATTTGTGGTTTTCTAGAACCACCTACAAGCCAAAATTGATCTAGGATCCAAATAAGACCCTAAGGTGCTCCTGCACCATTCTCCCCCTGCAACAAGAAAGTCAAGGTACCTGAGGTGTGATGAACTCTAGGCTAATGTCATGCTTCTTGAAATCACCCTCTGCTATCCAAGTAGCCTCTAATTCAGGTTGATGCTTCAATTTCACTAGGTGCTCCATGTAGGTCTTGTGTCTAGTCTTCTTCTTCACTCTAGAATCTAGTACCTTCTCAGCTTGAGGCTTGATCTGATTAGGAACCTTGAGTTCTACCACATCCTTAATCACCTTTGTATTGTACTCTTGCTCCTCTATCTCTGGCCCCTTGTATTTAATCAGATCCTTCACATTGAAAATAGGAGAAATGGATATCTACTTTGGTAAATCTACTTTGTAGGCATTGGAGCCATGCTTGGCCAACACCTTACATGGACCAATCCTCTTCATTTTCAACTTTCTTGGTATGCCTTTTTGTAGTATGGCTTTGTTCAAAAACACCATCACCAAGTCTCCTACCTCAAACTGTAAGTCTCTTCTCTTTTCATCCACTTTAGCTTTAAGCTTCTGATTAGCCTCCATTAATGTCCTTCTCACCTGTTCATGAACCTCTCTCATTGACTGAGAAAATTCATCTGCATGTCCATTGATCCCTTCATAACCTTTTAAGTCCCTAAGCTCAAAAACACCACTTGGATGTAATCCATACACAATTTCAATTGGACTCTTACCAGTAGTCCTGTTGGTACTGTCATTATAGGCAAACCCTTCTTGAGGAATGACTTGTTCCCACCCTTGCCCATATTCCTTTGTTAGACACCTCAAAAAATTACCAAGAACTCTGTTAATTACCTTTGTTTGTCCATCTGTTTGTGGATGATATGCATAGCTATGCACCAAGTTGGTTCCCAATCTCTTCCATAGTGTTTTCCAGAAGTTCCCCATAATTTCACATCCCTATCTGATACAATACTAGTTGGAAAACCATGTATCCTTACAATTTCTTTAAAGAAAAGATGAGCAATATGACTAGCATCATGAGTTGTTTTACAAGAGATAAAATGACTCATTTTACTGAATCTATCTACTACCACAAACACACTATGAAAACTAGTTGGTGTTCTAGGTAATCCCACTAGGAATTCCATACTTATGCACTCCCAAGGCCTATTTGGGATGGGCAATGGTTGATAGAGCCCTGCATTTGAAGATATTCCTTTTGCCTTTTGACATAACCCACATTTCTCAACATACCTCCTTACATCCTTCTACATTTTAGGCCAATGATAAAATCTCTCCACAAGATCTAGGGTCTTATTTAACCCAAAGTGCCCTCTCAAACTACTATTGTGCTTCTCTTGGATGAGTTTCTCCCTCATGGAACCCATTGGAAAACATATTTGTTTCCCCTTAAACATTAAACCATTCTGCAATGTATATTCAACATATTCACTATGGAAATGATTATCAAAATCAGTGCATACCTTGTAGATCTTTGAGAAATCTTCATCTCCTTCATATAGATCCTTGAATCCTTCTACTCCCATGCCCTGCAATTGTATCTCTTGGATAGTAAGAAATCTCCTACTAAGTGCATCTACAACTTTTTTTTTCACTCCCTTCTTGTGCTTGATTGTAAATGTGTATGACTACAAAAATTCCATCCACTTTATGTGTCTCAAACTAAGCTTCTCTTGTGTATTGATGTAGCTAAGAGCTTGGTTATATGTGAATACCAAAAACTCTTTTGGAAACAAATAATGCCTCCACTTCTTGAGAGCTTGAACCAATGCATAAAGCTCCAAGTCATAAGATGAATATCTAGACTTTGTCTCATTTAACCTTTCACTAAAGAAGGCTACTAGCCTCCCTTCTTGACTTAGGACTGCACCCACTGCTATATTGATAGCATCACATTCTACAATGAACAATTTGTCAAAACTTGGAAAAACTAGTATAGGTTGGGTAGCCACTTCTTTCTTCAACCTTTCAAATCCTTCATTGGCTTCCTTGGTCCATATGAACTTTGTTTTGACTCCACCCTTTATGGTATCTAGGACAGGTGCACAAATTTCACTAAACCTCCTCACAAACTTCCTATAAAACTAAGACAAACCATGGAAACTTCTCACTTTTATCCCTATTTTTGGAGTAGGCCAACTTAGGATTGCTTCAACCTTGCTTTTATCCATTTTTAGATCACCTTGGGAAACTACAAACCCTAAATAGACAAGTTCTTGTTTCATGAATTCACTTTTCTCAAGGGTAATGGTTAACTTCTCTTCTTGGAGTTTCTTCAATACAATCTCTAGGTGTTTCATATTATCTTCTTTGTTTTTTCTAAAGATGAGGGTATCATCTAGGTAGACTACTATAAATACACCTATTTAAGCCTTTAAGACTTCGTTCATGGACCTCTTAAAAGTACTAGGTGCATTTGTAAGCCCAAATGACATTACTAGCCACTCATATAGTCCCTCTGTGGTTTTAAAGGCAGACTTCCACTCATCCCCCTCTTTCATTCTAATATGATAATATCCACTTTTAAGGTCTATTTTTGAAAAGTATTTAGCACCCCAAGACAATCCATCAAGTCTTCTATTCTAGGAATAGGAAATATATACCTAATTTTTATCCTATTTATTGCCCTATAATCAATACACATTCTCCACTTACCTCCCTTTTTAGGAGCCAATACCACTGGAACAACACATGGGCTGATGCTCTTTCTTATTAGACCTTGGTCCAAAAGTTCCTGAACTTGCCTTGCAATCTCCTTGTTTTGTTCTGGTGTCATCTTGTAAGCAGCTTTGTTAGGCAATGATGCCCTTGGTAAAAAAAATCAATCTGATGATTGATTTCTCTTTGTAGAGGTAGTGTAGCTGGTGTCCAACAACAATCTGACTTTTGTGGGCATAGGTTTCTATTTGGGTGTCTCTTCCTCCTTTGGTTTCACCAAGATAGCATAGCCAATTCCTTCTTCCTCCTTCATGTCTTTTAGGAATTATTTTCCACTCATTAAGAGAGTATTGGTGTCCTTTCTCTCCACTATATCTTCTTCTGCCAAGGACTGTATCTTATAAGTGACTCCATTGTTCTTGAATGAGTACTTATTCTCTTTGCCATGGTGGATTGCTTCTTTGTCATACTGCCATGGTCTTCCAAGCAACAAATGGAAAGCATCGATTGGTAGCACATCACAAAGTATCTTGTCCTGATACTTCCCTATGGTGAACTCAACCCACACTTGTTCATTGACCAATATGTTTTTCCCCTTGTTCAACCAAGTTACTTTGTAGGGGTAAGCATGAGGTATCTTGTCCAACTTTAACTTCTGCACTACCTCCTCTGAGATCACATTATTTTTTGACCCTGAGTCTATAATGACTCTACACACCTTGTCAAGTATCTTGAACTTCACCCTAAAGAGTGATCTCCTTTGTTTATGTTCATCCTTGTTAGGTTCTTTAATCAATATTCTCCTAATCATTAGGCTTTCTCCTTTCTCTAAATCAAGAATTACCTTAGAATGTTTAGAACTGTCTTCTTCTTGCACATATGCAATTTTCTTCTCTCCTTGTGAAGATGATGGCTTATCTGGACACCTATAGGTAGGGTGACCCAACTATCCACAATTATAACACTTCATTGAAGCAAAATGTGAGCTTCTTCTAAAACCACCATATCTACCTCTTCCACCACTGTGAAATTTTCTTCCTCTGCCATATCCTCCTCTATTGTTTGACTCATTTGTTTTCTCAATGATTTTAGAGTCTCCTTGACCTCTAGTGTCATTTATCCTTCCACTAGAACCTCCTCTATGTCCTCCTCTAGAGTCTCTACCTCTTCCTCCACCCCTAGATCTTGAATCCTGCTTCTTTCTGAGTTTTTCTTCCACCTTAAGGGCCATTTGAAAACAACCATGGATAGAAGTTAAGGTAAAGAGGCTTAGCTCTTCTTGAATGTTCCACCTAATTCCATTGAGATACCTAGCTACTTTTATGCTTTCTATCTCTTGCACTATGGACTTAAGGCATAATTTCTGAAATTCTTGTGTGTAGGCAGCCACATCTAAGTCCTTTTGTCTGAGATTCTATCTCTTTTTATGTAGTTGGATGTCATAATCCTCTGGTAGGTAATTTTATTTTACCTTAGCCACCATAGCCTTCCAATTGACTATTGGCTTCTTCCCTTCTCTCTCTTGTTCTTCTTGCAAGAACTTCCACCAAGTTAATGCTTGTCCTCTCAATCTTGATTTAGCTATCTTCACCTTTTGTGCCTCTGTAATCCCATCACATTCAAAGTGATTCTTCATGCCCTCAATCCATTCCATCACCAATTTTGCATCCATTCAGCCAGATAATACAAAGATTCCTTCTAATGTTTTTCCAATTAGTGCTTTAAGGGCTTTGAGGAAAGGTTCCTCAGGTAATGGAGGGTCTGGTTATGGTTCTGCCTCCTCTTCAACTTGATTCTTTCCTTTGTCTTTATCCTCTCCTAACTATTCTTTCATTTTTCTTGCAGTATCTGCAACTTCTGCCAATTTGTGTTTCATCTCCTCCATATCTTCTTCTAGGAGTCTATTCTTTACTTTTTGTTCTGACAAATCTCTTGCCAACTCTGCATTGGTCACCATGATGCTCTCACCAGTTGACTCACTCACCTCTAACATGCACACTTACTTCCCAAGCCTTTCAATGGCTCTGATACCACTTTGATGGGGATCTCTAACTCATAAGTACTTTCTTTCTCTTCTTAAGGCCTTTCCTATGACCTTACTAGGGTAATTCTCTCTACCCTAACCATAGGACACTCTTATGGTTCCTCTACTCCAACTAGAGCTCTCCACCAACTTCAAACTCTCCTCAATCCTTCTCTACTCAACTGTGCATCCATAGGCTCAATTCAAGCAACTATGCTTCCAAACTGTTCTTGGAAATAGAAATAGGTTTTCAAACTATTTCCCCCTCACCTTCCTTAAATCTTGATCCACTCTGATGGATTCTTTCAAGGTTTTCCCATCGAGTTCATACTTTCCTAGGTTTTAGGCCTTGTAGCCTTTTTAGCCCAATTAGGCCTCCTAAAACCAGTAATCTTGGTATTACTCCAAACTTCTCTTAATAAACCCCCAAAATAGTTATGGATTCTCTCTAAGGACCTCCTAGGCTTCAAAATTTCCTAGGTCTTATGTCTCCATAGTGTCCGTACATAGGACTTCAACAAACCCCTATTTTTAAGGGTTTCTAGGGCATGTAAACCAATCCAAATTCTTTGGTCTCACTGAGTGCACTAATGGATTCCTCTGAACTTCCCCTTGTAACCACATCCTTTTCACCTGCCCCTACATCCTCCAACTCTATATTGGCACAAACCAATCCATTCCACCATTCTTTATGCCTCTGCAATACTACAATCACCTAGTCGGATGGCTCTGGACCCGCCTAGGGCTTGCTTGTATAATTATCTCCCCTGCTCACATTGAACCACAAAAAAATATTTAAACTACTTACAGGGTGCCTTTGTTGATTCGAAGTTTCCATAAGGATCTAATGACGAGAATTCAAGAAAAGGTCATATTTACATAGTTGTCTCTGGACTGGACAACAACACTTTCAAAACTAAAGAATTTAAAAAATAGTAAAATAAAGTACCAAATTGATAAACTAATACCACACATATTAATTACATTAACTCCTTTAAGAAAATCCAACACAAGAAACCACCATTCAATCCATTAGAATGTGGATGAAGGCTCTGTAACATAAAAACCTATCAAATTCTTCCTTTCTCCAAATTCAATCTGTACAATCTATCATCCAACCCCTCAGTTAGGGTTTCTTTAACTTTATATAGGTGATCCCCATGTTTTCAGACCCTAATTTTTGGATTTGGACCCATTTAATGTTATTTTCAACATTCTAGGAAATGTTGTCATGACAACTTTGCAAAGTTGCAAAGTTGTCATGAGCAACTTTTGCAACTTTGTCTTATAACTCCTCCAACTTGCTCAAATCAATCCAGAATCACACTATTGGGTCCAAAATCATCTAAAAACACCAAAATAACATTTTTCCCTTCATTTTGGGATTTTGGTCATTGTTGACCACCTTCGACTTTCCTAGTCACCTATTGCAAACTGGCTACTTAGGACCTTCTTGGACTTAAACCGAAGACAAAACTTGACAAATCCTATCTACACACACTTTGGGACTTTATCTTAGTCCTTATTCATTGGTAGTTTTATAGAACCACCTACAAGCCAAAATTTATCAAGGATCCAACTAAGACCCTAAGGTGCTCCTACACCACTGCGCCATTTAATTTCTTCAATGGTTCGAATGTATGTAATTTTTGTTTGGAAAGCTTGTTGTCACCTCTATTAAATGTAGCTAACACCATCTTGTATTAAATTATACTCATCCTGATGAGACAAACACCTTTTCGTTATATCACAAACCCCCTTATATGATCCTTGCGAAATAGCGATGAGTTCGCTATTTCGCACAACCCCTCAAAATAGCGATGAGTTCGCTATTTTGCACCGATGACTTTATGCATCCATGATATAGTGATGGGTTTTCTATTTTGCAACCCTTCATTTAGTAACTTTGCGAAATACCAAAATGCATTAAATATGGTAAGTATTACACAGGTTTATAAAGAATACATCTTCTAGTGAACATTTTGGATTTGAATAACCAGATATGATAATATTCTAGGGAGATCTGAATAAATATGCTTCAAAAAATTCACTCCTCAAAAACATAGAATCATATGGCATTTTCCCAGATGCTCTCTGTGATTGACTTCTATAGAAAAATTCTATAGCTTCAACCATTGAGGTAACCTATAGAAAACAAAAGCTTCATGATGACCTATAGTAGCAGGATAATGTAAGTCAAAATTTTGGAGGTTTCAAGAGTGGATCTTTTTGGGGATGAGGTGTTCTTTGAATACCTGCAATAATTCATAAGCATCTCTGGAAGAAGCAGACCAAACATTAAAAAGAACAAAACATAACAAAAGAGAGAAAAATAAAATACAAAAACAAAAATATGAATCTAATCTACTGTGCATGGGGAAAAACCCTATCCTCTTAAAAGAAAAAGTGCTTCAAGAATTGTCCATGCAGTGACAATTCTTGAGCTTCACCTGAGGTATTATGTAGATAGTATGAATTTTCATCGCCTTTCCCTGTGATTATGTATGGTCCAATCCACAAAGCCTCAAATTTTTCATGCTTTCCCCTTTCCTAATTTTTGGCATTCCATATGAGGACCATTCTCCTTCTTCAAAATTTTAGTCTCGAGACTTCTTATCATGAAGAAATTTCACTTGTTGAATTTCATGGCTTTGTTCTTGAGCTTTCCTTCTCATCTCATCTAATTTTTCTAGTTGCACATACCTATCCTCCAAAGTATCTGTTATCTCTATTTCCTCATCAATTATAAAGCTATGAATTGGAAACAAATTTTCCAGAGGCAATCTTGCTTGCTTTCCATAAACTAACTCAAATGGTGATCTATCGGTGGAATTCTTAACAGTGATTCTATTAGCCCAAAGTGCCAAATTTAATTTGGAATCCCAAGCCCTTTTATTATTATCTAGTATTCTTTTAATTATTTTCAATAATTTATTATTGCTAGATTCTTCTTGACCATTTCCTTGTGGGTGATATGGTGAAGAGTATGAAAATTCAAAACCATATTCCTCACAAAATCCTAGAACTCTTTAGATCTAAAACACATTACATTATCAACTATAAACTTGCAAGGAAATCCAAACCTAATTAGTATATTTTCCATTAAAACATTTATCACCACCTTACTATTATCATGTCTTGTAGGTATTGCATCAACCCATTTGGTAAATTAGTTAGTAGCTACCAATATCCATCTGTGACCGCAACTGGATTTCTTAGATATCTCACCAATAAAGTCAATTCCCCATTGTTGAAAGGGTTCTTCAACCTGCATAGGTCTTAATGGAAAGGCTCCCGGGTACTTTAACTTACCTGAGAAATTTTGACAATTTTGACATTTCCTTACGTACTCATGACAATCATTGAATACACAAGGCCAATAATACCCTACTTTAATAATTTTATGAGTTGTAGTCTTAGCAGAAAAATGTACACCACAAACACCATAATGTAATTCTTTCAACACAACTATTAACTGATATTGATCTAGACAAAAAAGTACTCCATCATAATTTCTCCATTACAAATCTCCTTGAACCAAAACATACCTTGTTATCTTGAGTTTAAAAGTTATTTTCTGGCTTTCATTCAATCCTTCAGAGCACTGTGCATGTTTTAGATAATACACTATATCCTTGTATCATGACAGCCTCTCAATGCTCATAACAAAATCTTCAATGTTGACATGATTGATCTGAACTGCTTCCAAGTTTGACCGGGCCATTAATTTTTCCAATCACTACCCTCTTACAATATTTTTGATATGAATTTCAATATTAAATTCATGTACCTGATTTATCCATCTACATCTCCAACTAGCCACTTCTAACTATTTAAAGATATCCTTTGCTACTACATTAGGAACATATGCCACAACTAATTCTCCCATAAGGTAGAGTCTAAAAGACTTGAATGCTTTTACTAGAGCATAAGCTTGTTTCTCATTTATGTCATACTTCTACTCAGCTTCTTGTAAGGATTTACTGAATAATGCTATAGGTTGTTCATGACCCTCCTCATTTTTCTGTCATATAACAACAACAATAGTATGGAAGGATGCAAAAGAAAAAAATTGGAATGGTTTTGAAAAATCAGGTGATTTTAGAACATGTGCCTCCTTGATAGCTTTCTTGATATTAAGAAAGGCATCATGGGATTCAGTATTCCAATCCAACTTAGCAGCTTTCTTCAACATTTTTGAAATTATTTTAACAATCTTAGCAAAGTTAGATATAAATCTTCTTAAAAAATTTATTTGTCCAAAGAAAGATTGAATAGATTTCACCATTTTAGGAATAGGGATCTTATTAGTAGAAGTCACATGCTCTGAATCAATCTTGACTCATTCTATGGAAACAATGTGCCATAACAATTTACCTTCAGTAACACAAAAATGAAATTTTTAGGATTTAGGGAAATACCATATTCAAGTTCTTTCAGGAATATTTTTTCTAGATGATTGAAATGGTCCTCTGCTTTCTTTGAGTATGCAGTAAGATCATATTGATAAACTACCATGATGACATTAATTATTTCTTTGAATGCTACATCCATGACTCTCAAAAAAGTATCTCTAGCATTAGTTAACCCAAAAAGGCATTCTTACATAAACATACATCCTCCAAGGGGTAGTGAATGCAATTTTGTATTGTTATGACTCTTTTACCTTGACCTAATTATATACATAAAAACCATCCATCATTGATAACAATTCATTCCCTGTCACTTTCTGCAACAAAGCATCCATGTTAGGTAATGCATAATTATCCTTTAATGATGAAATGTTCAGGTTTCTAAATTCCACACAAAGTCTAATGTCTCCATTTTTCTTCCTAACGGGAACTAAATTAAAAACCCAAGTAGAATGTCTAATGGGTTTAATGATTCCTCCATCTTTGAGCTTCATCAAATCCTCCTAGATTTTAGGGGCAAGGGTAGGATTGTATGTCTCTCCCTCTGAATAAAATTTTTTGCATCAGGCTTGAGTGGTATGTCATGTTGAAACAAATCCTCTCTATAAGCCTTCAACTCATCATATGACCATGCAAATACATGTCTATATTTTCTTAATAGTGTTACCAAGTCTACCCTTACCTTTGGTGTAAGCCTTTTTCCAATATATACTTCCCTAGGTGCACTTTGAGTACCAAGATTTACTTTCTCAAGTCTCCCTCCTTGACAGGTTCACACTTATTTTCTACCTTATCATCTTTATCAAACACTCTTTCCAAGACTACTAATGCTCTAGGAATCTTGTCAGTTTTCAACTGCACTTCTTTTCCAAAAAAGGTATATTTTCCATCTTCATGCTCCACAAATGCATTAAACTATATCTCTTGTGAATCATAATGCTCTTCACATCTTAGGAACTTCAATAAGTCTTCATCATCCTCAAAGAATTTCCAGTTACAAACATTATCAGGAATAGAAGGCCTTGTTTTTACTTCAATTATTGACACATCTTCTAGTGTTGCATCATTAGACTTAAGGGCTACATTTGCTAAAAAATCAGCCATAATATTTTTAGACCTATCTACCTATTCTACTAAGAATGCATCAAATAAGTCTATTGTATCCCATACTTCATTTATGTATTGTTTTAATCTTGCATTCTTAGTGGCGTATTTAGATATTATTTGAGATATGATTAGTTTAGAATATCCATAGACACTTAGTAATTTAATACTATGCTTACAACCTAAATTCATTCCTAATAGTAATGCTTCATATTCTGCTACATTATTTGTGCAATCAAATGTTAGGAGGAAAGAGTACTTGAATGTTTTTCCATCAGATGATATAAAAACAACTCTTGATTTGTTTCCCTCTTTACTGCAAGCTCCATCAAAGAACATGTAGCCCTTGATTCTTATTAGCATGGATTTTAATATGCTTTGTATTCTTTTTCTTTGGTTTTGTAAGCTGCACTTTGAAATTATACATATATGAATGGCAAAAACATGTTAACTGATCAAGATCAACATCCTCAATGATGTATGAGGACATTGGCTCTCTGTTTATTTTGAATTTTTTTTCCCATTCATTGGGATAGTATCATATGATAATTCTAATTGCACATGTCCCCCAACTAACCCAATCCATTGTCTAGAGATAAGCATACCATAGTTGGGAGCAACATCTACAACTGTGATATCAGTCCTATATGTTGCTTATGGACATTCAACAATTTTAAATTCAACATTTTTCATGACACCCACAACAGGGACTAATATATTATCCATGCAATAACACTTCCCATATGTTATTTCTACACTTAACCCCAGTTCTTTCATGACATCAGAAAGCATAATGTTTATAGCAGCCCCAGAATAAATCATGCAATTCCTTACTAATTTATTGTTAATTAGAAGCGTCATATAAAATGGATCAACTCAAGAAGGAATTTTGGTAAGAGTAGTACCAATATATACCTCAGGCGTTAGTTATTCACCTTTATTCTTGGTAGCACTATTTTTTTCATTAGGTACACTATTCATAAATTTGATGGCACTTTGTTTTTACTATAGGAATTTCATCATCTCCAATAATAGAGCAGATACTTCCATCTGAGACATGGCACTCGTGATATCAAAAGTGGTTGTGGAGGTGTTCAATGATGGCTTCACCAAGTCTGCCTCCTCGGTATTCTCATCTTTGGGTGGCTTAACTAATTTAATGTTGTCACCCTTTTTTTTTTACCTCTGGTGATTTGCTTGTTGTTGTTGTAATTCCCTTTGACTTTGACACATTTTCTTTTACAAAGAGTCTAGTAGGCTTACCTTGATCTCCATTGACTATCACATTCCTCAAATTATAGTTACTTCTTGCTTGAGCAACTGCTACAACTGTGAGAGCTTTAATTTCCTCCTTAACAAACCTTCTCAATTTCGGAGAATTTTCTTCGTCATCAGAGAATTCATTTCCCATGTAACAATGTTGGTTGTATTTTTTAGAACTAACATAAATATCACACCCTTCTTCTAATGAATCATAATCATCATGAACCCCAAATGACTTCATTGAAACTGTGTTAATAGTTTCATCATGGTAAAATTTATTATCCTCCAGATTCTCCTCTTACAAAATTTGTGCCACAACACACTATTGCAGTGAATGGGGCAAATTACAAGTCATACACCAAGGATTCTCACTGGCCATATGATTACCTTTCCTACTTAAAGGATCTGGTGTTTCCTTATTTACATTTTTCTTTGGAATTTCAAGATTCTCATCTTTCCACCTAGTGTTAGAAGGCATATCCTACAACATGATCCTTTCATTCCTATTGAAATGAGGTCTATCATTTTTATTGAACTGAGGCTTGTATCCTTTGGCACCTTTAGTTGTCAGATCTTTTAGTGCATTTATAACTTTATCCAACTTGTCTTCTTCTTTATTTTTCTTTGAGGTCTTTGGGTTATGTAACTTGAACTCATCTCTTCTTCCCACTTTACAAGAGGATTTTATGTTGTTTTCAACGGTTACTGCAACTCTGCATGCATCTTGAAAGCTATGTGGATTTTTGGATCTGATTTCATAATTTTTTTTTTTATCATATGCATCCATGTAAAATACTAGACAAATTTCATTAGTAGGTTTCATTAAAGGAGGAACCTTATTCAAGAGTTTATGAAACCTTTTATTGAATTTAGCCACAAATTCATTATATCCCTTCTTTATACTAGTTAATTCATGAATAGAAAAGGAAGCATCATTATGATCACCATACTCTTCAAGGAAATCCTTTCTGAAATCCATCTATTTATTGATTGAAGCATCAGGAAAGCTCTTGTACCACTCTCCGGCATCATCAGTCAAGGATTGCACAAACAAATTCACATGGATGTCTTCATAAGGTACTTAATGATTTTCCATGGTATTTTCAAAAGCTCTTATGTGACCTTCAACATTTTCAACAACACTTCCCCCAAATCTAGGGATGTCAGCCTTCCATTCATTTTTTATATCATGTAGAACACCAAGGATTCATGTAGAATCTAATGGTTTATATTTATTAACATTCATGGGGAACTTGTGAATGCAAAAGGATCTGCTTAAAAATAAGGTTCATGGTTTTGGGGAACATATTGGTACTAGCCATTATAATTGTTGAAGTTCTTATAATAAGGTTGATTGTGTGACTAGAAATTTTGATGGTGGGGTCAATAACCAGATTGATCATAATATCCTACATGATAATTTCCTCCTTGTTGGAAGTGGGCATTATTATGAGGTTTTGATTGATGTCTTGGCCCTCTATTTTGATCATTTCCATACAAAGTATTATTATATACTTTTTTATGGCCCTTATCATTTCTCTCCCTAGCATCCTGATCTTTTCTTCTTCGTGCTCCTTTATGAATCTTTTCACTCTAATTAGATCTCTAAGAATTTTTTCCTTATGTGACAAGTTTAACTAGTCTAGCAAGGGTATCTTTTATGTCCTAGGACAATTCAATATTCTGGGCCATAGACTGTAATCCCTCCATGGTACTTGTCAAGCTAGTCAACTGATCCTTTAGTCTCTGCTCCACTTGCAATTTCTGGTTCTCTTGATCTTAATTGTGCATTTCTTGTGATCTACTACTTGATGTACTAGGAGACTGAAAACTAGGAGGGTAAGTAAGCCTCCAATGTTTGTTCATGTTTCTTACATGATTCAAAGCCATATCTTCTTTAGCCAATCTTTCTAGCACAAGACTACCATTTTAATTAGCAAAGTATGTTCACATTACAAATTCTGGCTTGAATAATTTCCCTGCATCTCCACCAAATCCCATTGTATTGTCTTTACTAAACTTTCTCAAATCACTCTTGTTTGATATGGTTCTGCTACTAGTTTGGTCTAGCTCTATATGTTCAATATGATGACCTTGTTCTACTGAAATTCTTCCAAACATACGATGCTTAGCTACAGAGAATTTGAGAGTCAGATGTCTTGAATCTCTTCTTATCCTTTGACAAGTTAGTTATTCATTCATACACATATCTACTTTATTAGAGTCACCACTCACGAGGAAATGATTGATATTTTTCTAGGCTTGCACCTTAGAAGACTCTTAAATCTTGTATTCAAAGGCTTGAGAAATTTTTGAAAAATTTCTCCAGTCTTCAACAAATTTACACCAGTGTGTCTGGGTAAAGTTCAATGATACTTTTTGAACAAATCCCTAGTAGAGTCGTCAATCTATTGGTTCCAAAATCAAAAGATTGGAAATTTCTAAGAGGATGTGAGACTTAATCTTCAAACTCTCAAAATTATTTAGCCAACTGACAGGATCAATCAAAAACTGATTGGAATCCCTTGCGCTTTTGGCTCTGTAGGACCAAGGCGGGTAGGCCTATTCTCTAACTGTACCTTCAAAGTTAGAGATTTTTATAAAAGATGATTGGTGATCCTTTTCTTACTCAAATCTTACTTTCAAAATGGCATATGCTTGAAATAAAAATATTTATTTGTTGATCACTTGATTATTATTAAATATCTTCTTCAAATGTCTTACTCCTATACTTATCTGAATTCAATTTTATCTCTACTTTCTACTCAGTTCATTAGATTTCACCATTAATAGCTTGCATAAAGACCCAAAGGGTGATCATGCTTCTCACTAGGGCTTGATGTTGTTAACTTATGAGGTTTTTAAAACTAAAAAAGTTGAAATACCTTTGTTGAAGAAGAACCAGAGAGATGAGGAAGAAACAAAGGGTGATGAGGAAGACAGTATGTATGAGGAAGAAACATAAGATAATGAAGAGGAGTCCAAGGGATATAAAACCCCTAAAAACACTACGAAAAATGGATCCTCATCTAAGAAGAGCCAAAAGAAGCCCTTCTTTGAGGGCTCTAATACATACAAGGAAATAGATGATGATAATCTGGAGGAAAGAAAAATGAGAAAGAAAAAGGGTAAAAAGTTGAATAAGAAGAAGAATTTGGTGGAAGAAACTGAGACAAAGAAAGATTTTGAGGATGAAGAGAAGGAGGACAAAAAAGACACAAAGAAAAGAAAATGGGGAGAAGGTATGGAGAGAAACAAGATCAGTCGGAAAGGTAAAAAACCCAGCAAGAGGAGAATTGTCCCCTCCTCAGATGAGGAAGATATGATGGAGAAAAAGCAAAATACTGAGGAGAACCCCAGGGAGGATGAAAGAGGTGAAGACAGGGAGGATGAAAGAGGTGAAGACAGGGAGGACAAAAAATACGACAATGAAGAGGACCAAAATCAAAAGGGGAATACAGAAACTAATGAGCAGAAGGAGGATGAAAAGGTGAAGGAAAATTTGGAAAAAAGAACATAGAAAGAAGAAACAGGGCACAAGGAAACATAATTCCATGAAAATGAGGAAATGGGAAATTATCATATGCCTGATGATATCAAGAAAAGAAAGGATTGCATTGTGGATTTTACTGGTATGGTGAGTAATTTGATTGAAGACAATGCTAATATGAGAAAACAAATTGAAGTTATGACGGCTGAGATTAATAACTTAAATAGCATTGGTATTGGTGAGAAACCAGTTGTTGAATGCTTGGATGAAATGAAAGAGGTAGTTGGAAACTCGGAAGCCCAGGTGGAATTTGTGAACAAAGTGGGAAAAATGGAGAAACAATTGAAGGACATCATTGACAGGGTGGAGGAAGAAGACATCGCAGGGAAAATCAACAAACTGAATATAAAGGTGGAAAAACTTGAGGAAACGGTCAAGAAAACTGGGGAGCAATGCCTGGTGAGCCTAAAAGCCTATAATGGATAGGCACAAATCCTAATGTAAGTTAGATCAAGACAAAGGGGAAAAATACTACAAAGAGATGAAGGAGATCACATGACTGGGTACTCACACAAGGGCAAGCACCAAGAAGATGAGTCCAAAGGTGGACAAAGAAACTGAAGACCTTAAGAATTTGGTAGATTAGATGCAAATTATGGTCATTCAGGCCCAGGAAATGGAGGGCATGTAGCTATCTTTTACTTAGTACTGTCCTTTTTTTTTGCTGTCCCTATCCTTATTTTTTTAATCCGTGGGACTCTTTTGTTTAGGTTGTTAGCTAGTTTGTTGTTGTTCTTTCCTTGCTTGGTGCTAAGGCACGGATGATTGTTGAACTCTCTTGAATATTTGAAATTTTTTTGTAAAGGTTGTGGGTCCTTGTAAAACCTGTTTTTACTTAATTAGAACTTTATCTCTACTTCTACTTCTTCTATTGTATGTTATCTCCTTCTTTCTTGAAATGAAAATGAAATTGATAATTTATGAAAAATTTTGATCTTACAAGAATACACGGCCAGTCCCTTAACCTAATTGGGCATAGAGTCACTTCTTATCCGACCTTCATGTACAAATTTGTAACACAATATTTTATCCTTTAGAAAAACCATCAAAAATATAATCCTATCAATGTAGAATAATTAAATACACAATACTTTAACCAGTCCAATTGATTTTAATTCCTTTTTCAGAAAGCTAATTAGACAAAAGACACAAGGAAAAAAAATTCACAAATGTATTTTGATAATCAGATCAATGTGAAGTATAAGTAATCTTTCTACATAAGTATTAAAGATGGAAATTGATTTTAACAATCAATAATTAAAGAGGACTAATCAAATAAGGAAACAACTTTCATACCACAATTTTAGACAGGAAACACTCAATCTTTGTATTGATTCAAAAATAAAGATACAATTGAGTTTATGTTTTGATTAAGTAAAAATAGGTTTTACAAGGACCCAAAAACTTTACAAAGAGTAAAAAGATAGCATAAAATTTTAACAGGAACTGTGCCACAACACCCAGAAACTAAATCCTGAAAACAAACATAAACAATCGAAACAACAGGTTATACCCAAAATAGGACAACGGGGAAAAAGACAGTTAGATGCTTTTCATTAAGTCTATAGTCTGGACAACCATAAGCTGCATCTGATTAGTCATGACATTCTTACTATTCTATCATTCTATCTATCATGGTCTTGGTTTCCCCTTTATAGAAAATAGGGGAAGCAAAAAGCTTCAGACCATTTACATTCATACCTTTTGATAACTCAAAAATATAAACTAACAACTAAAATAGATTTGTTACAATTAACCAAGCAAAAGCAACATAATAATTATGTAGAAAATGCCCCTTAGTTGGGTAGATTTATTCAATTATGATATCTTCTCCCTCAAATGTCTTCTTTGTATCTATAATTGACGGCCTTGCTTGCTTCAAATATTCCTTTACCCATTCTGAAATATACGCATGTGTAGGCCATTGGTGGTGTATAACATCTCACATATTTAGTAAGTAGTACTTCTACCTTTTCCCTCTGATAGCATGAACCTCAACCATGAACTTTAAAAACTTGTTCTTGAGCATGATAACCCTATCCAAAATGTGTTAAACTTTGATACAGTGAACTCTTTGTCTTCCTTTAAGTGAGAAATAATTTTAGGGACCATTTCCTTATGCCCAATCTTCCATTACTCTAGACTTTTTACTCAACCTTATTTATCAACAAATTCTGGAATTGTCCAATGTTTAATGGTGTTAAAATAAGATAACTTCTCTTCTATTCTTCCCTATTCCAGCTCAATATAATTCATCTCCTTAACAATATATCAATGGTCTCTTATGTTTCTTTAATCTCAACAGGAGCATCTGGGTATGTTTGTGTCACTTCACAAATCCTAACAAGATCAAGGTAAGATGGATTCCATCTCCTAGAAAGATCCTCTAACTGTGGCTTATTTTTATTGAATGTTTCCAACATACTCATTATAGAATGGTAACCATTATACACATCATCACATTTACTAATAACCAAATTAATCCTAAAAGACAACATCTGTTCAAGTGCATTAAAAATATATTTTGGAATTTCTTGCATTAACCTCTCTTCCACTATCATTTTTTACCATTTCCTGGGAAACAACATCTACTGGAATATTAGTGGGAACTGAAGGAGCATCTCTATGAACTATCAGAGCTCAACTCTAGCTACCAATTTTCAATCTTTGAATTTCTTTGTTCTATGCAACAATATTGAGATAAAACTCATTTATCTCTTTGTGCATCTCTATTTCCCTAATATGTGAGTACTCAAGCTTTTCTTGCATATGTTTAACCTGGTCCTTGTTAAATATTTCTCTGTGCATTAACTCTGTTGTAGAAACTAGTGGATTAGTATCATCCATAGTATGTACAATTGTTGTACCATCAACACTCTTAGTGATATCAATCAACATAGGCTTGTAGCCTCCTTTAAAACTAACCCAAGTAGTTAGAGTCTTTGTTTTAGGGTATATACTGACCCAGCAATTTTATCCTCAGTGTCAAATTCTACAGAAGTAGAATCATCCTGTTCTATTACTTGATCAAGTAAAAATATTTTTTTAAGAGAAATACCTAGAACTAGCAACATGTTACTTTTATGTACTATATCGATGGCCTCTTCTAGAGTTCAATTCACCTCATCTAAGTTCATCTCTTTAAGAAGTTGATTAAAAACTTCTTCATGCCTTGATTCTTCAACACCCATTAACCTAAGTTGCTTATGTTCCTCAAAGTCTTTCATTTTTACCTGTATCCAGAAATATTTGAATTCTTATGTATGAATAAAATTCTCATCTTCAATAAACCTCATGGAAATGGCCTCCCTTTCAACGGTGATGTCAATGGGTTATTCATCAAGAAGTTGAGCATTATACCCATGTACTTCTTCCTGAAACATAGGAGGTGAAGATGACTGACCTACTTCTTCATCACCTTTTAAGGTTTTCAATTTTTTTGAAACCTCCTATGTATCCCCCTCTCCTTCAGAATCCTTATAAGAAATGATGGGAACCATTTCCTCTTT
Organism: Thuja plicata; assembly: GCA_018584345.1. NCBI lineage: Eukaryota > Viridiplantae > Streptophyta > Pinopsida > Cupressales > Cupressaceae > Thuja > Thuja plicata. Next base: position 2,351,307 of record MU227020.1, read on the forward strand.
CTTTTATTTTGTAGGAGGTGGGGAATCTGAGTCTGAATCATGAAATACATTTCATAGGGGTTTTAGGAGGAAGCTTAACCTCTTATGGTGCAACTTAAACATATTTTCTATACAACTTTACTAATCCTTGATACATAATTCAATCCTAAAAACTTCATTTGCCTGATCATTATGGAACCAAGGTTGCCCCTTGTTCTGCCTCTTTTCTTCTAGCTTCATGAGTATACTCCATTTTTCCACTTTTTCAAAACATCTGAGGGATTCATACAATCTCTACTAATATATTCCTTTACATGCATTCTATGCATGTATTTTTTTATAAAGGATTTAAGATGACCCTCATGGTCATAATGCTTGTCTGTTCCACTCTCAAGGCAATAGGCTTTCTTCAAGTTATCCTATAATTGTTCTAGCACACCATAACCAATAGAAAAACCTATGAATCTGACCACTTAAGGCATGAATTTTACTTTCTTTCTAGGTCCATTTACTTCTTTCTTGAACCATGAAATTTGCCAAACAAACTAGAAAAATGCAACCCTCTCAGATACACAGACTGAAAATTCATGTGGTGTTTTCCTACACCCATAAACACTTATCAGAGTGTGATCTCCTTTGCAAATACAATCTACAAATTATGTGATAATCCTTTCTTAGGATAGTATTCTAATGGCCTCAAGACAACCCTTGTCTTGGGTGGGATCCTTTCTACCTTCTGCCCAACAGATCTTAGTATCTACACAACAAAAGCATCATGAAAGATCTTACAATTACAATCCTTGATGTTCTTGTCCCAACTATTGCACCATAATTATACTAGGAGCCTAGTTCCTTGTCCTTATAACATAGTTAACTTCATAGAGTGACTGAAAATAGTAATATTTTGAAATAGAATTAAGTGGTACAAAAAAGTGTAATTTCTAATTTCCTGCTAGTCTTCCATTGAACCAACTGCTTGTGCAGGATTCTTTCAATTTCAGAAGCCAAATCAAATTCAATACAAAGGTTAGGTTTATGGATCCTCATAGACATATGTTAGAGTAATAAGTTAATTCACTTATTAATTAAATCATTCTGATTTAATTATTAAATTCACTTATTATCTCTAGTTCACTTAAGCTAAAATTTAGGCATATAATAATTAATTATTTATTAATTATTATCATGCAACCTAGGTTTCTCCCCTTTTTAGGGTTTTCATCACCTTTTATAAGGTTTGATCTCTTTGTATTTGTTAATCAATTCTGATTGATCTTGAATCATATTGTATTCTCTATTCTATTATTGAATCTGTTGTGGTTCCACAACACACGCCCCATTTTGGCCACTTGGCCTAATGGGGACCCCCTCTTTTTTGGGTCTTTCAGCCTTTTGTTTGATTTGATTAGGCATCTGGTGAGTTAGATTGTGGGTCCACGTGCGCCCGATAGTTGGATGTCGGTTGAGTCAACTCTTGGTGTTTTTTCCCCTCTTTTGGCTTCTTTTCTTTTGATGTGTTTTTTAGAGTTAGTTTTTAATTTCCTTTCATGTAGACTTAGTTGCTCTAGTTTAGTTTCATGTTTTCAATAAAGATTGATAATGAGGCATCCTTTGTGATTGTAGAACTGAAAACCTCGATGTGGAATATTGTGAACTGATGAGATAGAGCAACTATTCGATGGGATTGACTTGGAGCTGTATGAAGATGAGAGCAAAAAGAATTTATATTCTACCCAGAATGTTGTTCAAACAACTCATGGGAAGTGGGACCGCGGTGAAAAAAAAGGATAATTTGCAGTAGAGGTTTTAGTTCTAGGAAAATATGAAGCAAATCATGGATGGCAGTGAAGACGTTCGAAAGTTTGAAGCATGTCTTTCCAGGTTTAGGGAGAGGCAACAAGGGAAGCTAAATTTGTGGAGTTACTGAGTTTTGATGAAGTCCAAAAGATTGTAAAGAGATTCTACAAAGCTCACCCCAGGATCCTGCCAGAAAACTTAACCATTTTTCAGTCATGAGATTTTTAGAGTTTTAGACTTCGGAGATGTCTACAATGCCGAAAGTGCCAAAATGCCAAAAAGCCGAAAGGGCTGAAATCCTGAAATGTCAAAAGTGCTGAAATGCCAAAAACCCTGAAATGTTGAAAGTGCCAAAATCCCAAAATGCCAAAATTTTTGAGGCTGAAAACCCTGAAAGTACCGAAAGTGTTGAAATGCCGAAAGGGCCGAAATCCTGAAATGCCGAAAATGTCGAAAGTGCTGAAATGCCGAAAACCCCGAAATGCCAAAAGTGTCGAAATCCTAAAATGCTGAAAGAGCCAAAATTTTGGAGGCTGAAAACCCTGAAATGATGAAAGTGTCGAAATGCTGAAATGCCAAAAGTGCTGAAATTTTGAAGGCCGAAAACCCCGAAACCCCGAAATCCTGAAAATTTTTCCAGACTTAGTCAAATTTTGCAAAATGAAGATTTTTGACACTTAGCCATTTTTTTGAAAAAAATAATTTTCATACTTAGCCATTTTCAAAGGCTATGTTTTTTGGCCTTTCAGCCTCTAAAAGGTCAAAATTTTGGGGGTCCCTAATTTTGGTTCCATACTTAGTAAAATTTGCACTTGGCAAATTTCAGAGTAGAGGTCGGGGTCCGAAAAACTGGGTGCTTCCAGCGAGGTCACTTTTCTCAACACCAGTTAGACTCTAGATCAGATTAATGGACAACTTGAGTTTGTTTCAAATGGACTAAGGGTCTCCTATCAATTCACACTGCTAGTGACAACCTCAGATGAAGATTCCAAGAAGAACCATAAGATTCGAGAAGAAGACTCCGAGTTCACAAGAAGAAACCTACTTTCTTTCTCTTTTTGTTCTTAGCAAATTTGACCCTCTTTGCATGAGAAAATGGATTGTAAATGGGTTTGAAGAATCCATGCAAGTTACATAGTATCAATTAGCAGTAGTTTCCTTTTAGCAAAGTTCTAGTTTTAGATTTTGTTCTTTAGTTTAGACTCTCTAATGCCCTAACTCCGAAAATCAGAGTTGTAGATCAAAACTCTATATATTGTAATCAAAAAGAAATGTAAAGGGCTGAATTCTTAATACAATAAAGATCTACATTGGGTTCTTCATTCGTGGTGTGTGAATTACTTCTATCTATGCGAATTTATTGAATGTATGCTTGCATTATTCTTTATTTTCAGAGAGCCCTTTGTGTTGTTGTGTTTCTAATTTGTGCTACCTTTAGTTGGAGTTTGTTGTTGCATATCTACCTTGCTATGATGAATGTGTGGAGGATGCTATCTTTGGGCTTAACAATAAATCCATCTCATGTGTGCGCACGTCTTGGTGGCTTTGTGATTTGATAGATTTTGAATATCTCGTACGAGTAAAACATATCTTTTCTCCAAACGCTTGCATCTGTGGAGTAGTGAATCATGACGTGGTCTGATTTATGCTTCATGTGTTTTTCCAAATCTCTCCAGCATTCAATTCGCAAGGAAGGGTATACAGTGGTTTATGTCCTTAGGATTTTTCTTTTCTTTACAATTCATTGCATTTCTTGTTACCCTCATCTCTTTAAAATTTGTCTTGAAATTTTGAAAATCGTCATCTTAGAAAATACCAAAGTTGCATGTTATTTACCATACCCATACTTGTTAAAATGGAAAATGCCAAAAAGAAATAAAAGTGTTTTGTAGTTTGATGTCTTGAACATACCAGCAAAGGCCTCCTTGTGAACAATCAAATTTATCTTCAACTGAGTAACCAAGCAGGTTGTGACCCGACCCTGGAGAACCTTGGGAATAACTTTGTTATTCTTTCAAGAGAGGAAATCAAATCTCGAGATCCTAGCAAGTTGGCTTGTGTCAAAACAACGCTCAATAGAAGTGGCACTAGAAGGAGGGCTGAATTAAGATTCATTCTTGTGACAATTTAGAAAATCACAGTGTTAGTGGCATGCAAACCCTTCATCATCACGCCAACAGAAGTGGCTCTAGGAGGGAAAACCAAAAGATTTCATGGTTACATGCTCACTTGAATGGGTTGGATCTTGAGGAGATATAGCTTCAATGGGTAGTCCTTTGTGTATACCAGGAGGTTTCCATGATATTCCTTTACATACACACAACAAGCTTCCCTTTTTATTCCCCAATAATGGACAAAATGCTGCAAACCATGTGAGGATTTGCAAGGATCTAATTTTTTTCCTTAAAATTGAACATGAAGATGTGGCCTGCAATCTATTTGTAAAGACATTTGAAGGTGTAGCACTCCAATGGTATGTGAGTATTTCATCCAATTCTATTTTCTCATGGGTTGAATTAAAGGATTTATTCTTAATTCAATTTGATCCCAATGTGAGTGCACAAGATTCTGTATTCTATTTTGCTGCTGTAAGAAGGACGCCTCAAGAGTCTATTACCCAATTTAATCATCGATTCCTTCTCATGTATCAAAGGCTCCAAGATTCAAAATGGATGGTGCATGAGTTGAAGTTAAAAGAACACTATTTATGGTGTTTGGATTTCTCATTTGCAAGCACCATTAGATCTTTGGGTGAGATTACTACCTTACATGATGCATTCAACAAAGCTCTTTTCTTGGCACGGTGTGGATGGGATGTTACAAATGGTACGAGTGGTCCAGATGGAAGTTTCAATATGAAATTGATTGAAGTTTTCCAACCATTGCAGCATTATTTCAATCCACTCAACATACCATATCAGCTGCAATCACCTTGTTCAATCGATTATAACTTGCCCGATATCCAAATGATGCAATTAGCCAATCAAAAGAATCAGGTCAATCACTTTCAATATCAAAGTTGGAGTCAAAATTCTCATGCTACGACCTTGGATGCAAAAATTTCATCTCTCGATGATGGTCCTTTGACTATATTGTCATATTCTTGTCATACTCCAACACTTAATGCATCTAGTCATGATGATTCTTTAGATGGAGAGCTTGTTGGCCAGCCATATGAGCATGATAATTGGTGCAACAATGAAGATGAAATGGACCTAAAAATTTGCAGCAATCAAGAACTCAAGTTACCCAATGATTTTTGTGCAAAAATAAATCATCAAGTATCAAGAAATGAGTGAAAAATCCAAGAAGATGAGACATATTCAATGCTGCTCCAGAATTATTGTCACGAACAATTAGAAAGTGAGAAATATTTGACATCTTCACAAGGAAATTTGGATGATTGTTTTGAGATTGAGAAAGGTTCAAATGATGAAGATGCGGATACTCATAATCTATGTCGGGTGGATAATCCACTTGAGAAAAATACACTGAATAAGAGGTTGCAAGAATTGGGTATTCCACTGTCATTATCAAATTTTGCATGGATGGATGGATGTAGGATGCACCTCACTAACCAACATTATGAGGTGGATTGCCATGTTTTCCTTGGGAAAATGGACTTCTATTTGAAAGGAAACATGACTATTGAAGAGGTGTTAATTCCTATAGTGGATCATTGGGATAATCAGTCAAGGAAGGAAGAAGATGAGTGTGATCAAACCCATAAGACTCTGGAAGATATTTGCTTTCCTGATGAAAAAGTGAAAGTGATCAACATAGAAAAGAATGATGGTGAGACAATTCAAAATGATGTAGAGAATGAAATTATAGACACGTTCATAGACATTTTCATGATAAATGAAAAAGAAGAAGTCTATTATCATGAAATCATGACTGGTGATGACCTTTATTGCTTGAATGCTAATCATGATGAAAATCAAATGGGGGAGATACAAAAGTTCCAAAAAGATGATCAAAAAGTTTTCCTAGGGTCTGCAACACTCACACATGGCCAACAATGTGGAACGAGGGACTTACCAATCGAGAAACAAGATGACTCTCTGTCTCTATCATTAGATGAGGTAGATAAAGTGCTTGATCTGGTATCCTATTTGAGTAAAGAATGTACATTTATGGGTATTCCATGCATATATCAAACCTTGTAGTAGCCAATTCATGTAGAACTCATCCATTTGATCTACATCCAGAAGTAAGTTGTCCTGACTTCATGCTAGCTTGGGAGATTGCCTTAGAAGGTAAGAACAATTTTGAAAATGTTTCTTTAAAGCTTGAGGGAGAAAATGATTTGATTGATGATACTAATGATTCTTACAATTCAAACATCATGTTTATGATTGATGTTGTTAGTCCTAATGAGGTGAAATGTGATGATTCATTATTTAGGCCTAATGATGATTATAGAAAGGATCATAGTCTTGATGCTTTTCCTTTTGAGCCTTGTTGTAATGACAGGTATAGTACATTTCCAATGCCTATGTCTTCTTATGGTGTGCATGTACTTGATGAAGATGGAGTGGTGTACCTTGAGTTAAGACCTCCAAACAAAGAAATCATGTTGTGTGAGTATACTCCCATGGTTGGGAACTCACTAAATTAGGTTGGATCTTTCCATTATCCCTTATAGTTTGATAATCTCCAATTTGAATATGGTGCTAAGGGTAAAAAAACTTGTTGGATTAACCATGATCATGGAGAGTTACCACAACTTCTGATTTTGTATGATTTGCACCTAGAATTTGAACAAAACTTGTCTAAATTTTATTTTTCTGAGTACAAAGATGAGTTTGCATTCCTTAGAAATATAAAAAGTTTGTTATTGCTACTGCATGGAGAGGAAAATCAATTAACCAGTAACTCATATGCTTTTGTTCTAAGTCTTTTGTATATAATTTATCTTTAGTTTTGAATAGGTAGGTGTTAGTTTTTCTTTGTGTTTTAGTAGTTAGTTTTGTTTCTTGTTTCCTCTTTGTCAGTGTGTCTTTCTTTGTTCCTTTTTTGCTTGCTTGTTTTTTTTCTTCCTTTTGTTTGTCGGTCTTGGGGTAAGTGTGTTTTGTTAGGGCTATTCCAAAAAAGTGGTCCATCCCAACTGGTCCTCGATAAGAGGCAGAGGTATTTCTTAGTCAAAATTTCCAAAGAGATGTATCTTGCAAGAAGCTGTACACAGAGATCAGAAATGGTGATACCTTTTCCTGGCAACCAAGGTGATTTTCAACGTTGATCATCCCAAATCATGAGATATATTAAAATACGATGTTGGAGACATTGGTTTCTTGGGCGGTTGTTAGTTAGAGCCAACACCAACATGTTGATGTGGGTACTCACCAGTCCCATAACCCTTCTTCATCTGCCACCTGACTTTGAAAAAAAAAAGAGTAAGGAAAGAGAGGATAAAAAGGAGAAGAATGTGAGAGAAGAATGAATCATTCAAAGCAATGGTCACCATGGTGATTAGAATCTTATACCAAGGTAGTACAGTCTAAGCACTACCTAGGTTTATCAAAAGCAATAAAATGAAGGCGTTCAAGAAGTAGCCCATTCAAAGCACAAGTGGCCCGAACCGGTCACAAATCGAGAAAGAAGAAATAAATTCCAAAGAGAGAATCCTCCAAATACCTCTACTTAAAATATCGTTAGGAGATAGAGAAGGGTGACTCTAGAAATATCTACCAGGGCTATGGACGCCTAACTGGCAGTAGAGCAAGGTTAGATTGGGACTCAGGGGAAACTTTGTCAGGGCTATGGACGCTTGACTGGCAGCATAGCTCTTCCCGGGAAGCCCTTGTCAACATTGTGAAGGTTGGTTTTGGTTGATATTTGTTTAAGTTATCTTCGTCAAAATGTCAAAGGAATGAACACACAAGTGCACACACGGGAAGAAACAATAGAAGACTTCAATTTTGAGAGTTGGAAAAAGAATATTATCATGAGTGGTACTTGGGTTTGGTTTATTGCAAGACGAGTTTCTAGAATTTTTTTGCTGATAAAGAAATGCCTTGGTCATTTCTCCTTTTGTCTGGGCTATTTGTTGTGGTTCCATAACACACACCCCATTTTGGCCACTTGGCCTAATGGGGACCCCCTCTTTTTTGGGTCTTTCAGCCTTTTGGTTGATTTGATTAGGCATCTGGTGAGTTAGATTGTGGGTCCACGTGCTCCTGATAGTTGGATGTCAGTTGAGTCAACTCTTGGTGTTTTTTCCCCTCTTTTGGCTTCTTTTCTTTTGATGTGTTTTTTAGAGTTAGTTTTTAATTTCCTTTCATGTAGACTTAGTTTCTCTAGTTTAATTTCATGTTTTCAATAAAGATTGCTAACAAGGCGTCCTTTGTGATTGTAGAACTAACAACCTCGATGTGGAATATTGTGAACTGATGAGATAGAGAAACTATTCGATGGGACTGACTTGGAGCTGTATGAAGATGAGAGCAAAGAGAATTTATATTCTACCTAGAATGTTGTTCAAACAACTCATGGGAAGTGGGACCACGGTGAACAAAAAGGATGATTTGTATTAGAGGTTTTAGTTCTAGGAAAATATGAAGCAAATCATGGATGACAGTGAAGACGTTCGAAAGTTTGAAGCACGTCTTTCCAGGTTTAGGGAGAGGCAACAAGGGAAGCTAAATTTGTGGAGTTACTGAGTTTTGATGAAGTCCAAAAGCTTGTAAAGAGATTCTACAAAGCTCACCCCAGGATCCTGCCAGAAAACTTAACCATTTTTCAGTCATGAGATTTTCAGAGTTTCAGACTTTGGAGATGTCTACAATGCCGAAAGTGCTGAAATGCCAAAAAGCTGAAAGGGCCGAAATCCTGAAATGTCAAAAGTGCTAAAATGCCAAAAACCCCAAAATGTTGAAAGTGCAAAAATCCTGAAATGTTGAAAGTGCCAAAATTTTGGAGGCTGAAAACCCCGAAAGTGCCAAAAGTGCCAAAATGCCAAAAAGCCAAAAGGGCCGAAATCCCGAAATGCCGAAAATGTCAAAAGTGCTGAAATGCCAAAAACCAAGAAATGCTGAAAGTGCCAAAATTTTGGAGGCTGAAAACCCTGAAATGCTGAAAGTGCCGAAATGTCAAAACGCCAAAAGTACCAAAATTTTGAAGGCCAAAAACCCCGAAACCCTAAAATCCCAAAAAAATTTCCAATCTTAGTCAAATTTTGCAAAATGAAGATTTTTGACACTTAGCCATTTTTTTGAAAAAAATAATTTTCATACTTAGCCATTTTCAAAGGCTATGTTTTTTGGCCTTTAAGCCTCCAAAAGGCTAAAATTTCAGGGGTCCCAAATTTTGGTTCCATACTTAGTAAAATTTGCACTTGGCGAATTTCAAAGTAGAGGTCGGGGTCCAAAAAATTGGGTGCTTCCAGCGAGGTCACTTTTTTCAACACCAGTTAGACTCCAGATCAGATTAATGGACAACTTGAGTTTGTTTTAGATGGACTAAGGGTCTCCTATCAATTCACACTACCAGAGCCAACCTCAGATGAAGATTCCAAGAAGAACCATAAGATTCAAGAAGAAGACTCAGAGTTCACAAGAAGAAACCTACCTTCTTTCTCTTTTTGTTCTTAGCAAATTTGACCCTCTTTGCATGAGAAAATGGATTGTAAATGGGTTTGAAGAATCCATGCAAGTTACATAGTATCAGTTAGCAGTAGTTTCCCTTCAGCAAAGTTCTAGTTTTAGCTTTTGTTCTTTAGTTTAGACTCTCTGATGCCCTAACTCCAAAAATCAGAGTTGTAGATCAAAACTCTATATATTGTAATCAAAAAGCAATGTAAAGGGCTGAATTCTTAATACAATAAAGATCTAAATTGGGTTCTTCATTCGTGGTGTGTGAATTACTGCTATCTATGCGAATTTATTGAATGTATGCTTGCATTATTCTTTATTTTCAGAGAGCCCTTTGTGTTGTTGTGTTTCTAATTCGTGCTACCTTTAGTTGGAGTTTGTTGTTGCATATCTACCTTGATGTGATGAATGTGTGGAGGATTCTATCTTTGGGCTTAACGATAAATCTATCTCATGGGTGCGCACATCTTGGTGGCTTCACGATTTGATAGATTTTGAATATCTCGTATGAGTAAAACATATATTTTCTCCAAACGCTTGCATCTGTGGAGTAGCAAATCGTGACATGGTCTGATTTATGCTTTGTGGGCTGTTCCATATCTCTCCAGCATTCAATTCGCAATGAAGCGTTTACAGTGGTTTATGTCCTTAGGATTTTACTTTTCTTTACAATTTGCTGCATTTCTTGTTACCCTCATCTCTTTAAACTCTGTCTTGAAATTATGAAAATCGCTATCTTAAAAAATACCAAAGTTGCATGTTATTTACCATACCCATACTTGTTAAAATGGAAAATACCAAAAAGAACTAAAAGTGTTTTGCAGTTTGATGTCTTGAACATACCAGCAAAGGCCTCCTTGTGAACAATCACATTTATCTTCAATTGAGTAACCAAGCAGGTTGTGACCTGACCCCGAAGAACCTTGGGAATAACTTTGCCTGACCCCAAAGAACCTTGGGAATAACTTTGTTATTCTTTCAAGAGAGGAAATCGAATCTTGAGATCCTAGCAAGTTGGCTTGTGTCAAAACAACACTCAAAATAATCAATTGAGGATTTTTCCTCTTTCACAGATCTGTTGTTTATGGTCTCCATAGCTTTTGCTTCTCTTTTTCCATGACAGGTGTTTGCATGTAGGTGATTTTTGGGAGTTGTAGGGTTGATAGTTTTTCATCAACTCTAATATGGTATCAGAGCTCTAGATCTTCATGCCCATGTTCTCTTCATGAGAGATTTGGCCTTGTTCTTCATATTTGTGTTTTGAAGAGGTCTTTTGCTTCAGATTTTTGTGGATCTAGGGGGAGTTATTTTTAGGAGCACTTTGGGCACAAAGAAACCTCACGGTTGCATTCAGAAGGCCCAAAAACCCCTATTTTCATATAAGACTTGTCGAATTTGGACACAGTTCAAATATGGGCCCTCTTTTTTGCATGCACAGCCTTAGCACACTTTTTGAAGCAAAAAACACCTCAGTTTTCATAACGCCTTGAATTCCATGGTGTCTCAAAATTAAAGCCACCATACTGGTGAATATATATATATATATAT
>MU227020.1:2362907-2385402 GCA_018584345.1 Thuja plicata
TAAAGTGTCATCTGATGCATGCTTGGCATCTTGGACATTTTTGTGCCTATTTGTACTTATACTACATTATAAAGTGTCATGGGGGGGGGTGGGGTTGATGTTTGCTTTTTTTTCCATCTGGCTTTGTCAAGTGAGTATTCCTTCTATGACATTATCCTCATGATGTATGTCAAGAGATTGTTTTCTCCACGACATCATCCTTTATCTATGCTTGTGCTTTATATGTTCCTATTTCTTCATCATGTAGTTATTCTTGGTAGTTTAGTATAGTGTACCTGTCATGCCTCTCCCTACTTATCATTATGGGGTATCTCTTTTTGGTTCTAATGCTTCCTTGGTTTGATGAAGTGATCTATGTATTTGGTATTTGTTCCTACGTACTAGGCGGATGTAGTGGCTGGGTACCTATGCATTTCGATGAGACAGATCATTTACCATATGGATACTTTTTCATTCCTATTTTGGAGGCATCCTTCCATATTTGATTGATTAGCTCTTCATAATTTGTTTAGAGTCTTCTCTACCTGATCATGTTCTATTACAATGGAGGTTCCAGTAGTTATACTTTGACAATGTTTGCAGCTTCATGCTTCAGTGATGTTCTTCATGTTATTCCTTTGTTCCTATTTTCTGGGACATTCTCTAGTTTGGATGCTTCTTCAGTCCTTCACTATTCTTCATCTCTTTTCAGAGAGGGGTTTTTCCCACTGGTTTTTCTCCTTTTTCTCCTCTACAGAGATTTTTTGTACTTACGTACCTGATACCATGTCCCTCTTTTCTAGATTAACAAACCCTTCTGGTTGTTCAATGTATACCTCTTCTTCAAGTATTCCACTCAGGAATGCAGACTTGACATCCATTTGATATACCTTGAATCCTTTATATGCAACATAAGAAAGTAATATTATTACTCCTTCTAGCCTAGTAACGGGTGCAAAGGTCTCTCCATAGTCAATTCCTTCTTCTTGTGCATACCCCTTGCAAACTTGTCTTTCTTTATTCCTTGTGACTTCTCCATTCTCATTCAGCTTATTCCTGAATATCCATTTTGTACCGATGGCATTCTTGTCATCTAGTCTTGGCACAAGTGACCATGTTTTTTTTTTTTTCTCAATCTGCTCAATCTCATCATTCATAGCACTTATCTATTCTTCATTATCATGTGCAGCATTAACAGATTTTGCCTCAAACTCACAAATTAGACAGCTTGAGTTTAGAGACTTACTTCTTTTTCTTTTACTAGCTTTCTTATCTCCTATGATCTGGATCTCTAGATGGTTCTTTCTTACATATCTTGCAAGTACAGGTACAACTCTTTGTCTATCAGTTTGATCATTATTTTGTTCTTCATCACCTTTCACATTATCTTGATCACTGTCCTAACCATTGGTATTTATAGCCTGATGCTTGGGTGTAATGATCTGTTGCTCAGGAGCTCTACATTATTGGTAGGGTAGAGTTTCAGGTTCCTCATTGTAAGTGAACTTATTGTAGTCCTCTAGTTCTTTAGTGCTTTCCTGTTCATTCTTCTTTGCAAATTCATCTATCTTTACATTTGCACTTTCAATAATTTTGTTAGAGGCTTTGTTTAGACATTTATAAGCCTTTCTATTGGTAGAATACCCTAGAAAAATTCCTTCATCACTCTTGGAGTCAAGTTTTCCATTTCTATCATATTTTAAGATATAACATTAACTGCCAAAATTTTTGAAATAACTTATATTGGGTGTGTATCCATACCATAGCTCATAAGGTGTCTTTCTTTAATTGTACTCTGTTTAATGTGTAAATAGAAATACTGAAAGCTTCCCTCCAGAAGATTTGGGTGATGCCTTTCTCTATCATCAGTGTCCTTGCATAGTCAACTATGGATCTGTTCCTTCTTTCAGCAATTCCATTCTGTTGTGGTGTCCCTGGTGCAGAGACCTGTCTTTTGATTCCATGCTCATTACAAAAGTTAGTGAATTAATTTGATATAAGCTCTCCTCCTCTATCTGATCTTAGACATTTTAGATCCTTACCACTTTGTTTCTCTACCATAGCCTTATACCATTTAAACATCTTGAATGCTTCAAATTTATCTTTTAGAAATATAACTATCATCATTCTAGAGTAATCATCAACAAAGAGAATGAAATATCTATCTCCATAATAACTCTTTGTCCTCATTGGTCCACATAGATCAGTATGGACTAATTCTAGAATATCACCAGATGTATGGGTTTTACTTTTAAAGCTAGACTTTGTCATTTTACCTTGTTGACAGTTCTTACACATGATGTTGTCAAGTTTTTTCATCGTCAGTAAGTCTCTGACATTTCTTCTTCTGCTTATCTTCATCATGTTTTCAAAATTCACATGACACAATATTTTGTGTCATATGCATATGTCTTCATTTGTAGCAATCAAACAAGTGGAGTCAGTATCATTCAGATAGAATAAGTTACCTTTTGTCTTCTCACTGGTACCAATTAGATTTCTTGATTTATTGAAGATTTTTTACTTCTTATTTTCAAATGCTACTTTGTGACCTCAATTATTCAGCTAAGAAACACTCAATAGATTATAATTCAATCCATTTACCCAATAAGCATTCTCACACTTTATCTGGTTATTCAACATTATTGTTCCTCTACCTTCAACTGGACAAGGTGTGTCATTTCCCATTCTTACTGAACCACCTTTATAGTATTCAAAAGTCTCAAACTTTTGCTTATCACTAGTCATATGGTGAGTGCAGCCACTATCTATGATCCAAATATCATTTTTGCTAATTTTAGATATGAGAGTTGTTTCTACATACCTTTCTTCATCATCATTTGAATCATCTTTTACAGCCACAAACACCATCTTGATGTCTTCATCAGATTCAGTGTCAATTTCATCATCCTTGCATTTTGCTAGGTAACTGGCCTTCTTTCCTTTGCCCTTATAGTCTCAGGTATCTCTTATTTCTGATTGTTGGTAGCTTCTGTAATCACCTCTGCCAGACTTCTTTTGAAATGATCTGTCATCTTTTCTTTTGTTAGTACATCTTGCAACAAAGTGTCCAATCTCTTTGCAATTAAAACAAACAAGTGGTAATTTACCTTTGTATTTACCTTTGCCTCTCTGCATTCTTCTTTCCATAAGTGCTTCAATTTCATCAAGATCATCTTCTTCACTTTCACTATCACTATCTTTTCTCATAGTGTTTTTGTGACTTGATTTACTTATTCTCATAGAAGTTTTGAATGCAGACTCTATGTTTGGTAAGACACTATTATCAAAGTTATTCATCTCAAATGAAATCAGTCTTCCAATTAAACTGTCTAGAGTAACATTGCTATTTTCTATTACTCTCATTTCTTGAATGGAAGATACTCTAATAGCATAAGTAGGTAGTAAGTTTCTTAGAATTTTACTTACCACTGTATCTTCTTCTAGTACACCTCCAACTCCTCGGATAGCATTGAATACCTCTTTGATTTGTGTGTTGTACTGACTAATGTTTTCACCTTCTTTCATTTTGAGATCATCAAACTTTCCTCTAAGGCTTTCTGCCTTGGCTCTCAAAACATGTTTGTCACCACCATGTACAAGCTTTGATTTGTCCCACATCTGCTTTGCAGTTTTGAATTCTTTGACATCTTCAAATTCAGCATCGGAGAGTGAGGAAGAAAGCTCTATCATCATGCTTTTGTGTTCATGCTTCTCTCTTAGTTCAACTGTTGGTGCTTTTCTTATCGAGAAACACTGTGACTCTGGTCATCGGTAGTGTTTTTCATTTCCTTGTTGGGTATCACTGTGACTTTGTTCTTTTTCTTTGTCCGTCAGGTGCACTCTGTCGGTGTTGTTTGTCACTTAGTGAATACTTGATTTGTATGCATTATTGACAACATAGCCTTGGTTCCTTTGGTTCTCTAAATTCTCTGGCATTGTTTACATGACCATACAGATTATATTAGGTTGACATTAATGAAAATACAATACATTAACTAATTTAATGTCTTGCATGATTATCAACTTAACATCTTCAAACGTTTAATCAGTTACATGTCATCAATATATTATGTTTATGAGAATTTTAAACCTAACCTTCCCCACATAAATTTCCCCATCTGTAATTGTTACCCAAATTTTCCCCATTATGAAAATTGTGGCTACAAGTGGAGTAAAATGCGGCTCCCGCGAGGGTTGAGCCCAGCCTGTGAGAAAGACCTTGAATTTTCTGGTCTTGGTTGTATCCTCTACAGTCTCTTCAGTCTCTATTTTACTCATGTCCATGCAAATAACCTAAGTGCTGAAGAACCTATGTGTTTGATAAGCCCTAGTTTCCCAAGACTTGTTCTATTTCCTCATTACTTTTTTGGGCAACTTAAGTTCTTCAATTTCCATGTGCACATTTACACCTTGCATTAGATCTCTAAGTCACGTGATAAAAATAGAATATTCCAAATCATCCGGTGACCCAGAGACTCCCTCTAGTCTCATGATCTCATGAAGGAAAAGAATATTCTCATATGGTCTAGAGACTTAGCAATAGTCGTCGATGTTGATTTTGATCCTGTGGTAGTCGTGTGATCTCATTATAAACCCAGAGTTAGGAGAATGATCTAGTGACTCAGAGATATAAAGGTTTTAGTGAATCATGGTTAAAGAGGATAGTCAAAGCAGAGTGAAGGTTTGAAAGCAATGCAGAAGGTAATCCCCGTGTAGGTTTTTAAAGATCTGATGGCTGGTGTAAGGCTTGATGCTCATATGTGTGAAGTTTAACTTATAAGCCATTAAGCCATGATGCCACGTGTTCCTGATCAGATGTACATAGTCACCGAGTCTCAGGAAGGAACTAGGGTTGAAGAAAAGGTCAAGTGACCTAGTGACAAAGGGAAAAGGTATCCAAAGGTAAAGGCATGGTTATGCGTTAAGGCAATGGATCAAAAGTTGAGATCTACGGTTATGTTTTAAACTAGGAAAAGGATCTTTTCTCGGCCATGGATGAAATATCTCGCGCCAGCTATGACCATTATTTTTCAAACATTTAAAAGTTCAAATATTTGATCGAGTAGTTATGGTAGGAGCAACTTGTAGAGAAGTAGATGGATCACCCGACTTTGTAGAGGCACAGTTATGGTGGTAGGAAGGATTTCAGAGATATATCTGATTGATCAAGGATATTTTTACGATGTATTTATGAGAAAAATTGGCAGTGTTATGATTTTCTAATTATTCTATTACAATCAATTGTAACCCTAATATGATTAGATTGACTCCAAGCCTACGTGCTCGGGAGTATATATCAGTTTTGGGAGCTTTTAGAGCTTAGGGTTTTCCTTGCTTAGAAGTTATCTGTGGAATTTTTTCTGCCCTCTGAATTTTATAGTCTGTAATCTTTCATTGATATTTAGATATTGCAAAGGCTTTTTGTGACATTTTCTCTATCCCTGGGCTTTCTTGTTTGAATTTCTCTTACTGAATTAGAATGTATTGAATGATTTTTCAGAGAAATATTGGAGTTCTTGAGCCCTCTTTCTTTTTGCAATAGTGTGTACTACTGTGGATGATCTGATTTAGATGAGTTTGAGGATATTCTTTAGTCCCCTTTCATTTTGTCTCATTCTTGTGCCGGATTACAAAAATGGATGTTTGTTTGCAGGTCATAGTCCGTGTCTACTTATAGTGAATATGTTATTGTTTGCGAAATTACTTCTTTCCCTGAATAGCCTCTATTTATCTCAAACCTCTCTATGAAATACTTATGCAAGCCTATCTAGAAGGTTGTGTTCTATTAGATCCAAGGTTTCATGCTGAGATTAGTTAATATGTTATGATTCAAGTTAACTTTGGTGTATCACCTAGTAGGATAATTTGCTTTCAGTTATTTCCCTTCCATGCATTCCTTCTATCCCTTTTCCCTCAAGGATCTACTTTCATGATAAGAAGCAAATTTGGGTGATTATCCAAGAGGAACCTGCCTAGAACCTTGAGGTCTTGTCTCAGTTAGAAAATGGTCCTACAACCTTGAGATAATTCCCATGTTACACTAGATTACCAAGACTACGAGAGCTTGGGTAAGGGTGCAAATCTAGGTGTCTAACAGTTCTGGCATGCCCAGTGGGACCATAGATAAAAGAAATAAATTTATCTCTCTAGGGGCATACTAGTTTTCAAGATCAAATACATACCATGAAGTGGTCATTTTTCAGCACACCCCACCTTGTCTACCAGATAACAGTTCTGGCACGCCCGTTGGGACCACAACAATAGAAGTTTGCTTGCAAAGATTATGCTATCTTTGATATACTGGTTGCATAATAAAGACCTAAAGAGGTTTTCCTGTCAAGTATATCTGGGGAATCTATTGGTGAAGAACAAAAGATCCAGTCTTGTTTAAGGTTTATGAGAAAGGTTGAAACAAGAATCTCAAAGCCTTCTGAGTTCTCATAGTTGCCTCTGAAAAGAAGTTACTGTAGGTCATCTCAAAGAACACCCCCTACAAGCAGGGTACTGTCTACACCACCTGATACTTCAAAGAAGAGACCTCAACCTTTTTATTTCAAAAGAAGGGGAAGATCCTTAACTAGAGAGCTACAAGAAGATTTAGCTCCACCCTTAAATACAACTCACATAGTTGCTACTCAGCAAATCATAGCTCCTGCAATGGCTAGGCAGTTTGCTTTTTCCCCCTTTAATCAGGGAAGCCCCTTGAACTTTGCTCAACATCATGATGTGCCCTTGGTAGCACTCAAAAGTCTACCTGATTTCACAGGTGAGGGACAAACAATAGCTTTTGAACACATAAGAGATGTGACTACTATCTGTATTATACATAACATCACAGAAGAAGATGTGGCTACCAAGCTATTAGTAGCCTCTTTCAAAGGTAAAACCTTAGAATGGTTTAGAACTCTTTCTCTTGGTTCCATTAATTCATGGGATAGATTAGGAGATGCATTAAGTAAATACTTTGAGGATAAATCAAACAACTTATCTCTGGTTGAGCAATTAACAACCATTAAAAGGGCTCCTCAGAAACAGATGACAGATTTCAATAGCAGATTCCTTAATACATGGAATAGAATTCCTACCTCAGTAAGACCTTCAACTGACCATGCCTTCCTATATTTCTTGAGAATTCTAAATAGAAATATTCCTTTCATGATTCAATCTATGGGAGGCACTTCATTACCTCAAGCCTTTGACATTGTTGTCAAGGCATAGAACTGTTTACTACAAGTTGGCATGATATCCCCAAGGCCACCCATGCCCATACTCCCTGATATACAACCAAGAATGCCTTTGCAAATAGCTCCATTTACTCCAATACCCACTATCATAACACCTAAAGCAAATACCAGTTATGGGGAAACAAGGGAGGATCCTTCTCAAGGGATATTAGAATTAAGAAGTAGTCAGCAAGAGATGAAGAAATTAATGCAAACTATGAGTAATGAGATGACTAGTATAAAGAAGAAAGGACAGGGAAGTAGGCCTCCTCTTCAGCAGCAAAATCAAAGTATCAATCCACAATATCAGAATCAGGGACAATCTTATCAGCAGAATAGACCCCAATATCAAGGAGGTTATCAAGGGCAAAGGCAAAACTACAATTAGAGAACATCTCAGACTTACAATCCTACCCCTCTTAACTCTGCAAATCTAGTTAGGGATGTGGTCCCAAGTCAAAATAATCTTGCTACAGAGATGGAGTGGTGTTACCCTTGCAATCAGTCCCATAATCAGACAACATGCTTAAATGGGAGGGTACACCAAGCACTGATGGTTCAAAATGCCTCACTCAATCAGAGGCTTCTTCTAGCGAGCCACCTTCTCAACAAGAGGTACAACATGATGAGACTACTCTTCTCAATTGGGAGCAACAAGATTTCAATAGAGTAAATGGTGAATCCACCATTGCTGCCAACACCAGGTCTAAAAGAAGAGCTCAAGACATGGAGAAAACAGGAGATAGGGCTAGGACTTCTACATCTGCAGAATCTTCACAACATTTTACTCCTATCATATTGAAGAAGGCCCCTGTCATTCCAATCAAAGAAAATTGACCTTCTAAGGAGATTGAACCTACCATAGAAAAAACACACCAAAGAGTACACACAGCAGCGCCCTTCAACATTATGGACAACATGAAGAAAGTAAATGTCACTATGTCTATGTGGCACTCTTTGGCTATTCCAAGACAACCTGAGATATTGAAGAAAGCATTGACTCAAGAGGTAATTCCTCAGTAGCTTATAACAAAGGAAGTTGCTAAGCTAGTGTTGGTTAACACTGATCAAAAGGAGGAGACTCCAAGCAAAAACTCCAAAGCTAATACCATGCAAGGTAGGAACTCAAAACCACCTCCCTTCTATGTGTCTTTAATTATTTGAAAGTATTTAATACATAATTTCATGGTAGATAGTGGGGCCACTAGCACTGTCATGCCTAAGAAAGTGGCTGACCAATTGGGTCTGAAATATGAGCCTTTCCAAAAGAAGGTTACCCATCTTGATGGTTCCTCAGTAAACACAATAGGTGTAGCTAAGGATACCAGCCTAATCCTCCATGCAAGCCCCAATTTCTCTATCCTACTTGACATATACATCATAGACCTTCTTGCCTTATTTTCCATATGCTTGTCAAGGGAGTTTACAACCAAGATAGGAGGCTATCTTTCCTCTAATTGGTCTCACATGCTTTTCCATACAAAATATGGATCCAAGGTCACTATCAAGTCTAAATCATTGGCAACACACGATATAGAACCTTATGTGTCCAATGTATTCAATGCAAATTGTCCTGCACTTGATGGTGATGACTTCCCAATCATCAGAGAGACAACCACCAAACTAGAAGGTATCCAAGATATCTATCTAGATGAATTAGAATCTCAGAGAGCCTCTGAGGCCCAAGCCAATGTTATTTGGGATGCTGGTTTGGGGACTTATTTGATTCAAGAAGAAGGTTTCATAGAACCAAATATTTCCAAGGCAAACACCGAGTTAGAGGATCAGTGCAACCAAGTTTAGGAGCTATACTTTGATGGTGCTAGAAGCAGACATGGTGCTGGTGTTGGTGTAATGCTAGTTTTTCCAAAAGGGGAAAAGTATTATGCAGCCTTTAGGTTCAATTTCTCTTGCACTAGCAACACTATTGAATATGAGAGCCTAGTGAATGGACTAGAATGGACAAGAAAGAGAGGGATCAGAGCCCTAAAGCTATATGGTGACAGCAAGCTAGTTTTCAACCAAGTAAGAGGGATAAGTGCAACCAAAAGTGATATAATGAGGGCATATAAGCATCGAGTTTGGGATGAAATTGAAGATATCCTGCTTTCAATATTGTTGCAATCCCTAGGAAATTAAATCAGAATGCAGATAGATTGGCTGTTGTTGGATCTCAGTATGACATTCCTAATAATGTTTCAAAAGAAAAGGATCAACATCATATCAAAGTGATTGTCAGACCTTCTATTCCTGATAATAATTTCAATTGGCAAGTGTTTGATAGTGATGAGCAAATTCTGCAATTCCTATTTGAAGAGGATGTTTTCTCAGAACATAACCAAGATAGACTATTGTAGAACTATGGTGATCAAGTGATACAACTAAGATCTAATAAGATGCCTAAGGGGCTTGTCACCCTGGAATTTGTCTTCAACAAAGATGACCAAACACAGAAGAGTAAAGTTGGCTTGGTAGTCCAACAAGAACATTGTACTGAACTAGAGTTAGAGCCAAGTAAAATTTTACAATTTGGGAAGGTAAATACTAATTCAGAAAGGTAGTCTTACACCTGATTATTTCAAGAATTCAGTGATGTATTTGCATGGAAATACAAGGACCTCAAGGGGTTTAATCCTTCCCTTGCTCAACATACCATTAAATTGGAGCCTAATGCCAAACCGTTTAGGCAGAAACAAAGGCCTATAAACCCCAAGATAGAACCACTTATGCATAAAGAAGTACTCAAATTAATAGAGAGCAGTATCATCTACCCCATTAAGCACACTAGTTGGGTTTCCAATCTTGTTCCTATTAGGAATAAAAGTGGGGAGTTGAGGTTATGTGTTGACTTCAGAGACCTTAATAGGGCATCCCTAAAATACCGCCATCCACTACCCTCTATGGAGAAAATTCTACAATGTGTCTCTGGATCTGAGAGATTTTCATTATTGGATGGCTATTCAGGATACAATCAGATCCTGGTTCATGAGGAAGATCAATATAATACTGCGTTTACAACCAAGTCGGGGACAATGGCTTATCAAAAGATGCCCTTTGGTTTTTCTAATGTAGGTGCTACTTTTCAAAAGGCAATGGATATGGCCTTTAAAATCCTCATGTACAAGTTTTTATTGGTCTACTTAGATGGCATAACCACTTATTCTAAACATGCAGTAGACCATATCAAACATTTGAGGAAGATATTTGAAAGGTGTAGAGAATTTGGGATATCTCTTAATCCCAAGAAATGTGTGTTTGTAGTCTATGAAGGAAAACTATTAGGATATATAGTGTCCAAGAAAGGAATTACAATAGACCCTAAGAGGATTTCAGCTATTCTAGAGATACCCCTACCACATCACAAGAAAAGCCTTCAATCTTTCATAGGAAGGATTAACTTTGTCAGGCATTTCTTGCCTAATATTGCAGATCTACTAAATCCTTAGACAGTAATGGTGAAGAAGAATACATCTTTCTATTGGAGAAAAGAAGGGAAAACTAGTTTCCAAGCCATCAAAGAGTCTCTAACAGAAGCTCCTAACCTGTTAAACCCAATTTTCAGTAAGGATTTTATCCTTTATGCTTATGGAGGATCAGATGTTATTTCTGCAATATTGACCCAAGAAAATTTTGAAGGATCGGAGAAACCTATTGCTTTTTTTAGCAAAGGTTTAGAAGAATATGAAAAAAGATATTCTTTTGTGGAGAAACACGTACTTGCTGTGGTGAAAAGCCTTAAAATTTTTAGATATCTGTTAACCCATAGTAAGGTACAATTAAAAGTTACTCACCCTAGTGTCAAAGAATTCTTGCTTTCTAGGGACCTGAATGAAAAAAGAGCTGGTTGGATTACCAAGGTCATGGAATATGACATTGATATCCAAATCACCAAGCTAGTTAGAGGAATAGGTATTTGCAAGCATTTGATAGAGGATGAGAGTTCAAAGAAATCAAAGCAAATGGATGCATCTCTAGTTATGCATTCAATAGAAGATCAAGCCAAGGCAGCAAGTTGGTTGCCTAACATGATTCATTATTTAAAAATAGGGGAATGCCCTGTAGATCTAGATCCAAAAAAAGAATATACTATAGATTACAATCTGTTCCTTTTGTCCTGATAGATAAAATTCTATTTAGAAAGGATCAAAACGGTGTCCTTTTGAGATGCATAGGTTTAGAAAAGATAGCAGGTGTCCTATTTGAATTTCATGATGGACCGTCTAGAGGTCATTTCTCTCCTAAAACTACCACTTTTAAGATCATGAGGGCTGGATACTATTGGCCATCTATCTTCAAGGATAGCCATGATTATGTAAGAAAATGCATCAAATGTGCCATGTTTGCATAAAAAGAAAAACTTGTAGCCTTGCCCCTTCAGCCCATCATAATAGAGCAACCTTTCATAATATGGGGCATAGATTTCATTGGCACGATCAATCCTCCATCTAGTGTAGGCTATAAATGGATAATTACTACAACAAATTATTTCACTAGATGGATAGAGGTAGTTGTATTGAAGGAAGCAAATGAGAATGTTGTCCTAAGATTTTATGATGATATAATTCACATATTTGGTGTGCCTGACTCCATTATTTCAGACAATGTATTAGCATTTACAGGCCTAAGAGTGACTAAATGGGCAGTCAAACATGGTGTTTATTTGAACACAAGTTCAAACTATTACCTTCAGGGGAATGGTTTGGTAGAATCAACTAATAAGAACTTGATTAGGATAATCAAGAAGATGTTACAAGAAAACCAAAGAGATTGGCACATCAAACTAAAATCTGGCTTATGGTAAGACAAAATTACCCCAAAGAAAATCATTGGGAATTCTCCATACATGTTAGTGTATGGAAGAGAAGCTAAGTTGTCCATTTCAACTGAATTGTCAGCCTTGGACTTAGCTACTCAGTATGTCTTGTTTGAAGAAGGAGATCCTTTTCATATTAGGTATGCTCATATTATGGAATTAGAAGAACACAGAGATAAGTCCATGAAAGATATGGAATTCCATCAGATGCAAACAAATAAAATATTTGACAAGAGAGCCAGGGCTAGAAATTTCAAGATTGGGGATGTAGTTCTCAAATGGGATGAATTCAAATCAAATCCTGGTAGACATACTAAATTTGATTCCTTTTGGGGAGGTCCATTCATCATCACAGAATGCAAGGAACATAATTCTTTTCAGCTATCAACTCTCAGAGGAGATCCCTTGCCCATTTCTGTAAATGGATTCCATTTGAAACCTTTATTTGAGGTTTGTCCTTCCTTGTAATAATTGTAAATAGTTTCCCTTCTCTTTGTTCCTACTTTCTAGATTAATTTCATGCTTTCCTTGAAGTGCTTGTGCGCAGTTAGTTGTTTCTCCTCCTGGTTTCAATCTATTTCCAAGTTTCTATTTTTGATCAAGTGATGATTGTACGCCCAATGGATGTCAAAGGCTACTAGTTTTCAATGTCTAGTAGGAAGACATCCCACAGAAATCACCAAGAATGTTACCCAAATTTTCCCCATTATGAAAATTGTGGCTACAGGTGGAGTAAAATGCGGCTCCCACGAGGGTTGAGCTCAGCCTGTGAGAAAGACCTTGAATTTTCCAGTCTTGGTTGTGTCCTCTGCAGTCTCTTCAGTCTTTGTTTTACTCCTGTCCATGCAAATAACCAAAGTGTTGAAGAACCTACGTGTTTTATAAGCCCTAGTTGCCTGAGACTTGTTCTCTTTCCTCATTACCTTTTTGGACATTTTAAGTTCTTCAATTTCCACGTGCGCATTTACACCTTGCATTAGGTCTCTAAGTCGTGAGATAAAAATAGAATATTCCAAATCATTCAGCGACCCAGAGACTCCCTCTAGTCTCATGATCTCTTGAAGGAAAAGAGTATTCTCATACAGTCTAGAGACTTAGTGATAGTCGTTGATGCTGATTTTGATCCTGTGGTAGTCGCGTGATCTCATTATAAACCCAGAGTTAGGAGAATGATCCAGCGACTCATAGATATAAAGGTTTCAGTGAGTCATGGTTAAAGAGGATAGTCAAAGCAGAGTGAAGGTTTGAAAGCAATGTAGAAGGTAATCTCCATGTAGGTTTTTAAAGATCTGATGGCTGGCGTAAGGCTTGATGCTCAGATGCATGAAGTTTAACTTATAATCCATTAAGCCATGATGCCACATGTTCCTGATCAGATGTATGTAGTTTCTGAGTCTTGGGAAGGAACTAAGGTTGAAGAAAAGGTCAAGCGACCCAGCAAAAAAGGGAAAAGGTAGCCAAAGGTAAAGGCACGGTTATGGGTTAAGGCAATGGATCAAAAGTGGAAATCTACGGTCATGTTTTAAACTAGGAAAAGGATCTTTTCTTGGCCATGGATGAAATATCTCATGCTAGCTGTGACCGTTATTTTTCAAACATTTAAAAGTTCAAATATCTTATTCAAGTAGTTATGGCAGGAGCAACTTGTAGAGAAGTAGATGGATCCGCCAACTTTGTAGAGGCACAGTTATGGTGGTAGGAAGGATTTCAGAGATATATCTGATTGATCAAGGATATTTTTATGATGCATTTATGAGAAAAATTGATAGTGTTAGGGTTTTCTAATTATTCTATTACAATGAATTGTAACCCTAATATGATCGGATTGACTCCAAGCCTGTGTGCTGGGGAGTATATATCAGTTTTGGGAGCTTTTAGAGCTTAGATTTTTCCTTGCTTAGAAGTTATTCATGGCATTTTTTCTGCCCTCTGACTTTTACACTTTGTAATCTTTCATTGATATTCAGATATTGCAAAGGCTTTTTGTGACAGTCCCTGGGCTTTCTTGTCTGTATTTCTCTTACTGAATTAGAATGTATTGAATGATTTTTCAGAGAAATATTGGAGTTCCTGAGCCCTCTTTTTTTTTTTGCAATAGTGTGTACTAATATAGATGATTTGATTTAGATGAGTTTGAAGATATTATTCAGTCCCCTATCATTTTGTTTCATTCCTATGTCGGATTGCAAAAATGGATGTTTGTTTGCAGGTCATAGTCTGTGTCTACTTATAGTGAATATGCTATTGTTTGTGAAATTACTTCTTTCCCTAAATAGCCTCTGTTTATCTCAGACCTCTCTATGAAATACTTATACAAGCCTATCTAGAAGGTTGTGTGCTATTAGATCCAAGGTTTCATGCTGATATTAGTTAATATGTTATGATTCAAGTTAACTTCGGTGTATCACCTAGTAGGATAATTTGCTTTCAGTTATTTCCCTTCCATGCATTCCTTCTATCCCTTTTCCCTCAAGGATCTACTTTCATGTTAAGAAGAAAATTTGGGTGATTATCCAAGAGGAACCAGCCTAGAACCTGGAGGTCTTGTCTCAATTAGAAAAAGGTCCCAAAACCTTGAGACAATTCCCATGTTACACTAGATTACCAAGACTACGAGAGCTTGGGTAAGGATGCAAATCTAGGTTTTTAACAGTAATATGTCTTTCAGAAAAAATCCATAAAATCCTTTGTGGGCTATGGTCCCTTATTACTCAACTTAACTACCCGATTACCTTTTCATCTTCTCATGAAATATGTCGCTTCTTTGAATCTCATGCTCTTCACCATTCATTCACAATCAATTGGGTATTGATCCCTATCGACCTTGGTGATGGATTTTTTGTTCAATCCAAAACACTCTTTAATACATGACTTATTAATGACTAGGAGTGGGGTGTCATCAATTTTCCTCACCATCCTAGTCTCTATTTTATAATTCTTTTCCAGAGTATCAATCAAATCGACATCAATAAAAAAATTAGACACAATAACCTTTGCTAAGTCTAGGTTCCAGGGGTTAGCCTAGGTTCTTTTTCATATCTATTTTCATAAAAATACCAAAAGAGTGATCTACCGGTATGAGGTAAATTTGCATCCCTACACTCTGACCACTCATCTGTAAACCAACCTTTAAACCTGAACCTAAAAACCATGGCAGAAAACTTAATAAATCCTATTTCTGAGGGACCTTAAGTGGTTCATTTTTCACTACTTCTTCCTTCTTCTTCTTCTTCCTAGCGATTGGTAATTCTATAACAACTACAATAGAGAAGTAAAGTTATAACTTACTAATTTTCCCCAACACCAAATCCTTTGCGATTCTTGAGCTCACTAATACTATGAACTTCTTCTTCATACCAGTTCATCAGTAATTTTCCCATCTCTTCATCACACCAGATGTAATTTTGTCTTCGTATTTTTTTAAAAACAAGCTTTGCACTTTTGGTGATTAAATCTGAAAAGAATCATTTAATTTAAGCCTGTGCCATTTAATTTCTTCAATGCTTCGAATGTATGTAATGTTTGTTCAGAAAGATGGTTGTCACCTCTATTAAATGTAGTTGATGGCATCTTGTATTAAAGTATACTCATCCCAAAGATACAAACACCATTTTTCTATATCACAAACCCCCTGATATGTTCCTTACGAAATAGCATTGAGTTCGCTATTTCGCACAACCCCTTTTTTCTCCCTTGTGAAATAGTGAAGGGTTTGCTATATCACAACCCTCACTTTTCTCTTTTGAGAAATGGCAATACATTTCTCATTTTTACAAAATTCCATTTGGTACCCTGGGAAATAGTGATGAGTTCGCTATTTTGCACCGATGACTTTGTGCCTCCGCAATATAGCGATGGGTTCATTGTTTCACAACCCTTCATTTAGTAACTTTGTGAAATACCAAAATGCATTAAATATGGTGGGAATCACATAGGTTTACAAAGAATACATATTATAGTGAACTTTTTGGATTTGAATAACCAGATATGATAATATTCTAGGGTGATCTGAATAAATATGATTCACAACATTCACTCCTCAAACACATAGAATCATAGGACATTTTCCCAGATGCTCTTTGTGATTGACTTCCATAGAAAACTTCTATAGCTTCAACCTTTGAGGTAACCTATACAACATAAAAGATTCGTGATGAACAGTAGCATTTGGCTAATTTAAGTCAAAATTTTGGAGGTTCCAACACAGTTAATTAGGCAAAGAAAGGAGAAACAAATGGGGTTTTTGGGAATAACTTTCACTATATTATTTATTTAATAAAAATAAAACCACTTTTTGATACCCATTTGTCCATTTTATAACATACCTTGAAATGGGAAGGGGTTCCTTTGGAGTGAAGGGCTCAAAATTTGGTTGTTCACCTTGGGAATATGCCTAATTTGGCTTACTTGATCGATTCACAACTAGGTTTTCAAAACCCCAACCTCAAATCTCCTTGAAAATGGGTCAAACATGTCACAAATATCATACGTAAACATTTCCAATTTTTACAAACCATTACCCAAGGGTTTTCGTACAAACTCTAACTCATAAGCAACTTTTTATGTAAAAAACATAGTATTTTCCTGACTAGGGCATCAACAAATCGACATCAAACCTCCTTACCTACTACTGCAAATACCAACACATATAAATCCACATATCTACATACATTCCATCAAGTTTGGAGCCTATTCAATGGTGGAAATGAACATGAAACCATTATTTTATGCTAATGCACACCCTAGATGAGGATTTCAAACTGTTTTCAATAAAATGACTCTAAAATACTCAAATCTTAATTAAATCAATGAGAATAAAACCAATACAAAGAGGAATCATTTCTTGATCCATCAAAATAAAATTTAGATGATAAATGCACCATACAAATTTGTACAATGATCAGAAACAACACGAAACGTTGCAAAATTTAGGAAAGTAGTGATATCTTTATTGCAAACTCTTCAAATTTACAAAGATTAACCTTGGGCATGACTTCATAAGTCATATTTAATCATATCTCAATGATTATAAATACCATTTTAATTAAAAATTAACCAACAAAAATTTATGTTTGTTATGACAACATTAGCAAGAAAAAGTTGCTTGACAACTTTAGGAACTTTGACAATTTTTGACATTGCACTTCCTAACCTCAAATGACCCAAACTAGATTCCTAATAACCTAAAATGGTCTAATAGGACCTTATTACATTCAAAAAAAAAAAAAACTAAATCCAAAATGATGAAATTGCCTCATGAAGGCATGTAATCAACTAGGTGCTCCTACACCACAATTTGGCCCAATAATATTTGTCAACTCAAGTCTCCTACAAGAAACTGTTGAAAGATCCAATGGTCTACGACTCTGTGAAAATGGATTAGCACCCTATTTAACAAGTAATCAATATCTTGTTTCCATAAATATGATAAATAAAATGATGAAATAACAGGAAAAAGGCCTAGGTCTCAAGGAGTAGGGTATCTTAGAGTTCATATATGTATGAGAACATGAATTTGAGCACTAGGATACATGCTCCCTATGTGATTACCCTAACACCCTTGAAATTTATACTATTTCCAAATAAAATTTGACTCATACATAAAAATAAAAAAAAATTATTTATAACATTTACAACAATCTTCTCGGAACCAATATGTTTAATGACTATGTTGTCTTAACCATCCACCTTGAATTGAAGCACCCCAATCTTATCAACTGGGACCAACAAGATCATGCATCATTTTATTGGTTTGAAAATGATGAAGCAATTGTATAATTCATGGTATTGAGTGACCACATCCTATTAGAGTATGATATCAGTCTTGATGCAATGACATACTTTGGGGAACAAGAAAAATTATTTAGTCGCACTATTTAAAAAATAAATAAAAAGAGTAAAAAAGTTGAGTCCTTTAGCTAAAAAACCTCTAAGACACTTTCAAAGAATAAAAAGTAAGACATATTTGATAGTGAAAACATTCTACGGTGTTGTTAGACAAGGAATTCAACCATCCCCAACATGAATATAGTTACAAGATAGTTCTATGTTACTTGTAGAGGAAGTTGAGGATGTTAATATGGGAATTTCAACCACACTTAGTTATTAGGAAAATGAGTTATTTGTTCCCTTTTTAAAAGAATATTTTTATGTTTTACTTGATCCTATATTGAAATGTTTGGTTTGGACATATTTATTTTGGTGCATCAGATAGGGATATATCTTGATGCATAACCAATTAGATAAAAAGCTCAAGAAATGCACCCCAAAGTACCTATTTTTAATAAGGAATAATCATGAAAAAATTAGAAGTAGGGTTTATTCACCCCATTGATTATTTTGAGTGCATATCAAACATCATACCTATTAACAATAATCTCTTAGGTATTAAAGTGACTACATTTTTGAGACTTCAATAAGGCATACCCTAAGTATGAATTCTGCTAACATAATTTTTTATTTAATGGCAGGGAACAAAATTCTCCCTTATGGATGATTTTTTCAGATATGAATAATTTTACATTGCACTTGAATATCAACATAAAATAACCTTTATAATTTCTTTGGGGACATTTCGCTATCTATTCATGCCTTTTAGCTTGAAGAATTTCGGTGCAACCTATTAAAGAGCTATGATAGTAATATTCTATGACATTGTTGAATATTATGTAGATTATTGGGCAATTCAAAGACCAAATAAAAATATCTTATTATCCTTTGATAGATTTTTTAAACACTAATGGAATATAAATGCCTTTAATATATTAAAAAAAGTGTGCAACGTCACATCCAAAAATATTAGGATTTTATGTATCTATTAGAAGAATTAAAGTAGATATAACTATATATATATTCCTCCCAATAATATTAAATAGCTATTTAGTCTACAAAGAAACTCTAAGCTATATGTTTATTCATCTCACAACTTATTGATAGGTGTCAATCACTCTCAACATTTATTAAGAACACAATATTGCATAGTTTCCAAGCAATATTAAAGTCCTTTCATTGCCTTGGTGAGTATCTTTAAAATACCATAACACTTGTTTCACTTTGTAAAGAGTTTTGTTACCATACATTTTAACCACTTAAGTCACTAAAAGAGCTCCTAGCTCAACATGACGAGCAAGGAAAAGAAAGGGTTGTCGTGTTGGAAAGAGACACTAATGGAGAGATTGTATGTTGTCATTGATGGAATCTACACATCTTGAAGATGATTGGCTATAAAAAAAAATTGTGATACCGAAGGTCAAATAGTAAAATTGGTTAAGTATAGACTTACTGGAATAGTGATATAGTTTTGGTATTTAGATTAATGCAAACATATGTGATAGAATTTTGATGTACGATTGGAAGAGATGATTCATAGGACATATATACATTTATGTTTATGAGCGTAGAGTTTGATGTTAATATTTGATGGAGTTATTATTTTCTAAGTATTTGGTTAACATGTTTGAGATAGAGACAAAGGCAGTTGATCATCAGATCATGCAGCGATCCTCTTGGATTCATGGTATAATCGGTTTGATCAATGGAGGAGTTAGAGCTGACATGGTACATGATGTACGCGTTATGATTTGGGTTAGCATGGATATTTGATAAGTTATTTTTCCAACATACTTCACACTACTTATTTTTTCTTATGGTTGACAGTGTTAAGGAACAAGTTGATATATAAGATCAATTTTTTGAGATAGATCAAAGGATAGAGATAGAGATTGTAATGCAAAGTTTAAGGAATGTTATATACTACTAAAGAAAAATCATTCAAAATTTTTCATGTTATTTGATCAGGTGTACACTTCATTGGAACTTTATTAGCATACTTGATATTGTTTGTCAGTTCATGACTGGGACAGTGAGTCCTATCTCTTTTGTATCATATTGTTTGAGACATTGAGCCTTGTTGGTGGTTTTTGTAATTGAGAAGTGAGATATAGGATGTAATCATGAATGCATGTACATTCCCCTCTTATTTAACCTCACCCTTGTATGTACCCTAAAATGGTCACCTAGACTATAGGCCCTCATTTATCAATTTATCAAATTCCTGAATCAATGCTTTGCAACATTTTCAATTCAAATCAATTTCCTTGATCAAATTGTAATTAATTCAATTTATTCAATATTTCCTAAGGTTTGATCATTTCATCAATTATCTTATTTAATTAAAAGAAAACAAATCCATTTTTTTTTTATAGGTAACATGATTTTGTATTGATTATAAAAAGCTTACATAATATGTAGAGTAAGAGAGCATAGCGGCCCTCAATTACAAGCATAGTAAACTAAAGCCTAAGCCTTACATAGCAAAAATGCATCATTTCCATACACCATTATCGACCCCAACAATAGCACCATCCACCACAAAACAACCCCAAAAAGGGGATGGTAAAGACAAAAAACTTCTTATACCTCCCCGCTTAACTAGAGGAAAAACTTTGGCCACCTCAATCCTTGAACCAGGTATCAGACTCTGCCTTGGTGAAATTGGGGATTGAATGATCCTCAGCCCCTGAGAATCATGACCTGCCTGTCTTTCTTTTCTTCCCTTGATTGAGCAGCAATGTGTCAAGCCCTGCAATTGCACTGACCGCTATAGCAGTCACCTCCCAACCTTCCCTCTTTATTTGGTACCTCAAGGGTTCTCCATGAGGGCACTCTCTCTTTCTAGGGGTTGTCTTCATTTTTCCCTTGAAATCAGAACTTTCCTCCCCTATTTTTTCCTACAAAAATCTCACCATACTCCGCCATGCTCTAGCTACTTTTGGTAGATGTACTTTGCATGGGTTCACTGAAGACCACACCACCAGTGGCTATAGGGAAGTATGTCCGCCACCAATGAGCCTCCATGGGTTCTGGCCCATGTTCATTCCTACCCCAAGAATGGCCTGTTTGATAATTTCCTCTAGCCCTACAAGCCATTTCTTTTCTATACATGTTTCCACCACCCTGCAGACTTCTTCTTTTGATTCCCCCACCATCAGAGCCAAAGCTACGAAGAGTGAGGCAATATCCAAATTTGACCTTCTCCGCCAGTAGGTATCCATGAACTCCAGCCCCAAGAAATTCATGACCTCGCTCAGGAAATCTTGTTCCTCAAAGAGGAAGATATGCTTCAGGTGCCGAGCTAAGACCAAACCTTCATACGCCTGGGTTTGATTTCCCGATTCTAGCACAAAATTTGCTTCCATGTTGGATAAAACATTGCTGCAAATGGCTCAAAAAATTGAAACAGAAAGGGAGGGTTTTGAACAATATAAAAGCTTGGGAATTTGGGGGCCCGTGAAATTGAACTCACATAATCCCAACTCTTCCTGCGTGTGGTACCATTATTGCAAGTGGTGTATTATCCGCCCATTGGAAATCTTGAGTGGGCAAATTATAGTGAGTCCCTCCCAGGATAAATGTGTGGGATGGCTTCTTTAGATAAAGTACTAGCTTAAGCCAAATTGAGAAGGCCAAAGTCTTCAAAAATATCATTCTTGCTTCCATGGGGGGTGTTGGTGCCCAAGTTGGCCAACTTATCGGCCACTGTATTTGCCTCCTTGTAGACATGGGAGATCTTGAAGTCTTCAAACTTTGGTAAAAGGCACCGAATCTGGTTAATGTGTTTGTCCAGATGCCATGAGGCCAAATTGCCTTTTTTGATTCCATTGATGATAATTTCTGAGTCTCCTTCCAAATGCACCTTCCTCAAACCCAGATTGATTCCCAGTAGGATGGCCTCTTTTGCGTCCTCTCATTCTACCACATTGTTGGTCCCATCTCTTAACCTCTTTGCTATGAGGGCGACAATATTTCCATCTTTATCCCTTGCCACACTGCCACATCCAGAGACGTTAGGATTGCCTCTTGTAGCCCCATCAAAGTTTATTTTGATCCAGCCTTCCTCTGGCGGTTGCCAAGTGCACCTTTCCTTTTGCAAGATGGGATTAACCCTTACACTCCCATTAACGGGAAAAAAAATTCCTTTTTATTAAATAAAATAATCTTATTTAATTAAAATTTCATTTTAATTAAATAATCTTATCTTATTTAATTAAAATCTCTCTTAATTAAATAATATTATCTCATTTAATTAAATATCCCTTTTAATTAAATTAAATAATCTTATTTAATTAAAAGAAAATCCCTCTTTTAATTAGATAAAACCCCCCACTTAAATCCCTCTTTGTTGAAAAAGGAAATAAATTAAATAAAAATAAATAAAGTTCCTTTTTCTACAGATCTTCCTAAGTGGTGGGATTTTTGCCTCTTAATCATAGCCTTTGATTTTTACCTCTTAATCTCCACCGTCCATTGTTCTTTAAAAGGAAACCTCCCCTTCTCATTTGAAAAATGAAGATTTTATGCTATTGTTATGCTGCAGGTTTGGAGAGTAATTTTGGAGGAGATTTTGAGCACTTGAGCTTGGATATTGCAACTTCTCTCTTCTTGTCTTCTTCTTTCATGCCCCATGGCAATCCATTTA
>MU227020.1:2385548-2397358 GCA_018584345.1 Thuja plicata
TGTTATCATATAGAATAGCTTTCATTTGCATGCATACTTGATGATCATGGAGACTAGCATTCTTTCTCTTCCTCTTTGAATCTCTCATTTTATGGTGTACTTGCATGGGCACAAACTAGGTCAATCTAAGGGCCTCTATTACAAATCCTTGCACTCCATGAATATAGAGAGCTATGAGTCGCCATTCAAGACCTCATTCTTGAGAAATCTTGGATACAATGATTCATAGAAGTGTGACATTTTTAGCACACATTTTTGGCGCCCACTGTGGGGCAGATCTTGCCTCATCTTTCATTTTTCTTGCAAAATCTGATTTTTCCATCCGTATGGCTCTGTGATGAAAATTTGTGTAACGTTTTGCTTAAAACAACACGAGGTTTTGCCTGTCTGTGCAAAATTTTGTGCGATACGTGGAGTTTTGTCACGCGGTGCTGTGCGAATTTTTGCACGAACTTTGACACCGGACAGTGATCTACTATTATTTGTTGTTTTCTATATTTTTTTGTTGTCTATGCAGTTTGTCGCGCGATACTGTGTATTTCTTCGCATGGTACTGTGTGAATTTTTGCGCGACACTTTGAGAATCTTTGTGCTAGATTTCACACTAGAGATCTGATTTTTATTGCTATATTTTATATCTTTGATCTCTAAAAACTAATGTTTACTGTTTTTGGTGGTTTTTGATTTGCTATTGTTGTTGTTGTTTCTGATTTGGACTTGCGTGGATAAACGAAAAAATGTTCACGTTGCTTTGGAATTGAGGCATTTTGTTGCATCTCTATAATATTTGGATTTTGGAAATAAAAATGAACCTCTCATGTGTTTAGCTTGAGTGTTTCTTGCTTTCATAGATCACATTTCTAATTTTTTCTCTAAAGGAATGAATCTGTGGCGATCTTGAGAGAGTGGGATTCATTTGCTTGTCTTACATGTGAAGCTCTTCTTGACGATATATCCCCTTGTAGGTAAGGAAGGATTTATTATTATCTTACTTGGTTTGGTCTTCAACTTTTGACGGTACTTTCTCTCTTGAGATTGGTGGTCATTGTTGTTGATATACGAACTTTGGGTGAGGTGATTTCAAATTAGTGGGTCAATTAATATTGTTTTCTATGTCTGGGTCAAGTGAAGAGGCTAGAGGATTATGCTCTTTTCCCTTTTGGGAGAATTAGAAACTTGGAACCCTTGAATCCGAACTAAGTCCCCATGTGGTTCATATATTGAGTCTTCCTTGCTAGAGAGGGTTAACCATAGTGGACACTCCCTTTATTGGGTAAACCATGTGGACGGAACCTCAAATGGTAATAGCCATTTTTTCCATGGTAGCAACAACTACTATATAAATATCCTTGTGGAAGAAATCTCCACGGGTGTGGTCTCTTGTTGGGTTGTCAGATCTCCTCAGTAACTCCTGATTGATTAAATTCTCAGACTGTGTCAAAACCTCGGTGCGTTGGGATTGGATTTCACCCACTTGAGAATGCAAAAGTTGTAGAGTCAAACCATTACTAAGAACCATAATGCAACCAACTTTTTATTCTCTAGAAATATGTGCATGATTGCAAAACATTTTGAGAACATACACAAGTAGAATTTTTTAGGGAGTAGAAATACTACGTCACTATTCTTGATCATGTGCAAGGTTTCTTTGTCCCTTGCTCATTGTTTGAAGACATTTTTGAATTCCCTGATTGCTGTCTTGCATACCTGATTAATTAGAAAAATATCTTAATGCATCTAGTTGGTTATTTAAAATGAACAAAACTAAGTTCTATGTCCTTCCCTCGCGCGAGAAGATTGTTTCTTCACATGACTCACTGTGTTTTGTTGTGTGGCACTGTGCAAATCGTCGCACGATATTCTGCCAACTTGCTATCAATTTGTTGTCATTATGTCATACAAGTTCTATTTTCCTCACATTATACTACAAAACTTTATGTGATCCTATGGTAATCTTTGCACGAGCAAGAATTTCATCACTCAGATCTGTCCTTTGTCGCTATACCAACAAGTTGTTTGCTATCAATTTTGAGCTTTCTTAACCTATTTTCCTATCATTTTCCAGTTTCCTTGGTTGATCTAGGTTAGATTGGATTACTTACCCCATTGTTAGAAGCTTGTTTATCTTTGGATTCTTGCGTTTTGACCTCTTGGATTAGTAATCTTTGATTTCACAAGTGACCTTGCTTGGAGCTTGGTGAGCTAGAAACCATCCTTGTTGAAAAGATAAACCTTTAGATTCTTTGATAACACACTTGGAAATTTTTGGTAATCTCTTGTCCATTCACTTTCATATATTCAAATTCAATCAATATAACTTGGGTAAGATCATCCTCCTGATCTATATGTGCTAGGATACTTATCCAAAATGTGGGCACCTCTATGACAGTGTTGGCTTACGCCTCTTGCAAATTCTATCTTAGCGCCTCTCTTTTTGGACAAGTTAATGCCTTTACTATCCTAGTTTGATACCAACATCTCTTAGGGTCATCCTATCATCTATTACCTTTTCTTTCATGCTAGTTACAACAAGATATCAAGTAAATCAAGAAAAATGACCTCAAGTGGTCTTCAACCAATTACCCTTAGTACAAACTTGCCAAAAATGTAAGGGAAAAGAACCCATATTTGATCAATCACCTAGGAACAAATCATAAATTTGGTTTGATTCCAAGAGTCGCCTTAGTGAGTTGGGTACCCCCTTAGCATCTTCTCACTTAGATATGGATATGAGTTACACAATGACTCAATGAGAATGGGAAGCTATGGATAAACACCTTGATGACATATTTGCAAAACATAGATATACTATTTCATATGGTGGTTCCTCTCATAACAGTCGACTGGTCTCACCCCTTATCTCAAAATCATACCTAGATGCACACCAAAGGGTTGAGAGAGAGAGAGGTAAAAGAAAAGCTTAAGAAGACGAGTATCACAACATGAGAACCAAGGGGATGAGCTTTATAATTACACTCATGTTAATGCAACCTATACCAACAACTTGTTTCGAAATTCAAGACCACCGCTCAAGACATCTTCAGGATACATGAGTGAAAGACTTAAGAGGATTAAGCATGAAAATAAATTCTTCCTAGATGAACAAGCTGCAAAGGAAGAACAATTTAGACTCCTAGAGTTGGAGAGACAGACTTTGGTAGAAATGGAAAAGAAAGCCTTTCAAGAGAAACAAGATAGGCTCTTGGCTTAGCAACTCAATGATCAATTCAAAAACATACGTGTTACTGGTGGAAACAACTTTCCTCCATCCACTCCTCCTAAGACTCCATGAAGTGGAAGACATTCAAGAACACCATCACGATCTCCTATCCCTAGAGTAAGAAGGGCTTCAAGACACAATCATCATAGAAGACAAACACCTCCTAGGAACTCAAGGCAACCTTCACAACATGCTCATCATGGTTCACAGTATGGGGGTAGTAGCTCAAATTTTGAATGCAGCTCCCAAGACTTCATGAAAATGCAACAAGAACCACTTTTCCAGCAGTATGTGCAG
The DNA here is from genome assembly GCA_018584345.1 of Thuja plicata. NCBI lineage: Eukaryota > Viridiplantae > Streptophyta > Pinopsida > Cupressales > Cupressaceae > Thuja > Thuja plicata. The sequence continues at coordinate 2,389,066 of MU227020.1, forward strand.
AAATATCTAGAGCAAAATAAAGACAAGTTTCTAGAGAGTCTAATCAACAAAGGTGCTAGAGTCCCCTATAACTTTGATGTGGACAAGAAAATCAAGAAGCAAGGTCCATCTCAAGAGGAGGTGATCAAAGAACTTAAGATCATGATGGAAAAGGTGTTGGCACCTAATTCATTCTCACTGGACTTGATTTGTCCTAATCCTTTCGACAAGAGTGTTAACATGAAAGAGTTCCCTAGAAAGGTTGAAATTCCTCAATATGACAAATATGATGGTAATGGAAATCCACATGATCATGTGCGCCAGTTTTATACCACAAGTTTTGAGTTCCACCAATACAACTTGTATCTTATGAGATTATTCCCAAGGAGTCTAAAAGTTCAAGCAATGGAATGGTTCACCAATATAACTCCCCCCATCAAGACTTTCAAAGAGCTTGTTCATAGATTTTTTCAACATTTGCATACAATCTTTCAAGATCAATCACTATGTTGGACTTATAAAATTTAAAACAAAGTCAAGGGGAATCCTTTGTTACATTCTTACAAAGGTGGAGATGATAGTGCTCTCAATATTCTAGAACCATTCCTGAAAATTAAAAGATTGATATCCTTGTTAGCAATTTGGTCCCTGAAATGCGGTATAAAGTTAGAAAAATGGTTTTTGATTCCTTTGATACCATGGTTGAAACCGCATGTAGGATTGAAGATGTTTTAAAAGAGCGATGTATCTTGACCAAACATGGAAACAACAATAACAATGGTCAAAACAATAACAACCCTAACAAGGATAAGGGAAGGAACTCACACTGGAATAAGAACAAACAAGTGGTTAATGATGGATTTGTGGACTCCTCCCAACACAAGGATCAAAATGTGCTCCATTTGTCTAGTGTTTTTCAAGCTATGAAGCTCAACACGTCTAATCAACAAGAGAGTAAGCCAAGATACCAAGAAAGGCCAAGGAGAGAAAGGCATCAATTTGCAAAACTTGGTGACTCATATGAGGATATTTTGAAAATTATCATTGCCAACAATCTTGCACATCCTCAAGATCCTGAGAAACACCATATACCTGACGTTAAGCCACAATGGTGGGATGAGAAATCCTTCTGCAAGTTTCATAATGGTATTGGACATGACATTGAACACTGCTACAAACTCAGGCATATTATTCAAGATCTCATTGAGAATGGACAACTTAAGATAGATGGATTCAACACCAACACCGATCATAAGGCATTCAAGGAACCGTTGCCCAAATATGAGAAGGGGGAAACCTCTAAAGTTAAGAATGGAAAAGCTAAGATCAATTACACTTACACAGATGTAGAGAATACTATCAACATGCTTGGATTTGTAGAAGAAAATGTCAAAATGATGAGGGGTAGAGATCCCTATGGTTATGATCTAGATGTGGACTCTCCTCCTATCTTTGATGGAGAACTCATTGTGGTGTTAAGAGGTCCCAAATCTAGAGTGTCATCGCAAGCCCTCAATGTTGTCACACAAAGTCAAGGCCCTATTGTCATTAGAGGACCTAGTTCATGACAATCAAGTAAACGTAAGCAAGTGGAATCCAAGAATGTCACCTTAAAGCCAACAGTTGATCCTAAGTCAAACTATAATCTTGTCAATCAGTTACAAAGAACCCCAGCTCAGATTTTGATCTTTGAGCTCTTAGAGTTTTCCCTGAGACATAAGTAAGTCCTTGAGGATGCTTTACGCATGACAAATGTCCCCAACAACTTAGATGTTGATCAATTCCAGAACATGGTTAACCACATTGCTATCCCTCATTACCTTATCTTTTCAGAGGATGATGATAAAGCCTTGAGCCACCCACACAATCTTTCTCTCCATATTGGGGTCATGATTCACTAAACCCATGTTAGGCGTGTTTTGATATATGGGGGTGTTGGGCTTAATATCTATTATTTTAGTCTTTTAAAAGAATTGGGTTATTCTGAGAAAGTCATAGATACCAGAAAAAGGATTACCATCAAAGCCTATGATGAGGAAGAAAGAAGTTCCAAGGGGTTGGTCATCCTTCCTGTTAGGATTGGCCCTGTTGAAAAATACATTTTATTTCAAATAGTTGATGTTGGTCCCCTTGCATATAATATCTTACTTGGTAGACCATGGATTCATGATATGCAAGCAATGTCATCTACCTATCATCAGTGTGTTAAGTTCCCCTACAATGGAATAGATATTTCTATACCTAGGGATAACACCTTATCTATCAATTCCATTTCAGCAGGAACTCATGTTCCCCTCAATAGAGAAGTAGAAGAATTTGACACAACCTTAGCTGAATGAAAGGACAAACTCAAGTCAATAGACCTTGGCATGGGGGGGGTTTAACTCAAGTCCCACACAACACTGCCAGTCTCACCTTGGTCTTATGGAAAACCTTTACAAGTAAATAAACCTTCTTCTTCAACTATCACATTATTTGGCACGTTTGTATACATGGCCCTCTTAGTCAGAGATTAGATGTTAGAGCTAAACCCCTTGATCATGCTCTTTTTGGACATGAGTCTAAGAAGACGGTTGGCCTAGGATTTGAGAATTATAACAAGCACACTAATCCTCTCTTTGAGGAGTCAGATAGCGATAATTAACCAGAATATGTTCCTAATTTGACAAACCAGAAAGACATGTGTGAAGATTGGGTCCCTTCCACTAATCTCATTTGGGGAGATTCCAATATTCTAGTCACTCGTACATCAGTTGCAACTTTAGAACAGGAATCAGATATAGAAGATCCTTTCAGAGAATGTCAATGAAAGAATCTTGTTCATCTAATGGAAAGAGAAGGTGCTACCCTTGTTGACACTAGACCTTCCACACCAAGAGGTCCCAAACCTTCATGGTGTAAGCATCCTAGTCACAGTTTAGACACAAGTTCACATGAGTATGAATGGGACTCCTTTTCAGAGCCCTCTACAGTTGACATGGATGTTGATGTAATCCATACTTATAGTGCTCAAACCGAAGTAGCCAACAAGTCACATGTAGGATTAGAGGATTTGAACCCACGTGTTTCCTTAGTGGATGATTCATCACTTGTTAGGATGAATCCTAATTTGGGTAGCTTAGAAGGATACTTGACAGACTTTGACTCTTAGATCACCAACAATAATATCATTCACATTTATAACCTTGAACTAGTCGTTGACTTGCCTCTTGTTCATCCTAACCTCATTGATTGGTCCCAAAGCTATCAAGAACCCGAGCTCTTGACATTTCAAAATGATTATGAGATAGCATGCTACCTAAATTCCCTTAAACTCGTAGTCTCTTCCACTAGCGAACCGGCTACCAGCATGACAGAGCTAGACATCAAGTACCTTAGTCACAAGATAAAAAGAAAAGAAAATCAAAAGAATACGAGTTCTAATGGTGAAAACCACTGTGTGGCGGTGTCAGAACCGAAATAAGTAAAAAGAAATGACATATCAAAGGGTTAAAACCTCTCTAAGGCACCTAAGGATGAGGTACTTGATCATCTCCCTAGCTACTTTCAAGATCGATCTTCAGTGCTTATTGAGCCAACACAAGCAATCAATTTGGGTACAGATGAGGCTCCACAAATAGTACACTTGGTTGAGTCCTTATCACCTCAAGAAAAAGAAGCTTACACTAAGTTCTTACGAAAAAAGAAGATCAACTTTGCGTGGACTTATTCAGATATGCCAGGGTTGGACATTAATCTTATCATGCATCACTTTTCCATAGCTCTGGGTGTCAAACCAGTTAAACAAAAAATGAGAAAGATGCATCCTCACATAGCTCTCCTAGTCAAAGTAGAATTGGAGAAACTCCTTGGTGAAAAATTCATAAGAGCTATCGCCTATGCTGAATGGATATCAAACATTGTACCAGTTTCCAAACATGACAAATCCATTCAAGTTTGCACAGATTTTAGAGATGTCACTAAAGCATTCCCAAAGGATGACTTTCCACTTCCCAATATAGAAATGATAGTGGATATGACTGTGGGCTACGAGATTTATTCCTTGATAGATGGTTTTTTCAGGTACAATCGGATTAAGATAGCTCCTGAAGATCAAGAAAATACTGTATTCACTTGTGCATGGGGTACCTATTGCTGGAATATCATGCCTTTTGGATTGAAAAATGCAAGAGCCACCTATCAATGAGCTATGACAACCATTTTTCATGACATGATGCATAAAAACATGGAATATTATGTGGATGACACCTTGGCCAAGTCTAAACAAAGAGACACGCACTTAGATGATTTGGAAGTCATTCTAGATTGCATGGAACAGTTTCAACTAAGGTTAAATCCTAAAAATTGTGCATTTGGAGTCACCTCTAGAAAGCTACTTGGATTCATCATTTCCACAAAAGTAATAGAGGTGGACCCTGAAAAATTCCAAGCAATCATAGATATGCCACCTCCTAGAAACATTAGTCAAATAAGGAGTCTTCAAGGACGTCTTCAATCTATAAGGAGATTCATTTCATAATTGGCGGATAGAGCTCAACCCTTCAACAAGAACTTACACAAGGGAGTTAAATGTGTTTGGAATGAGGATTGTCAAAAGAGTATAGATCAAATCAAGCAATACTTGGAAAATCCTCCCATTTTAATGCCTCCTATCCCAGAGAAACCACTTATTCTATACATTTCAGTGACAAAATCTTCCTTGGGGGAATTACTGGCTCAACTTGATGAACATGGGAAAGAAAGAGAAATATACCATATTAGACATACTCTTGTTTCATATGAGGTTAACTACACCATCATTAAGAAATCTTGCCTTGCAGTTGTGTTTTCTTCCCAAAAGTTGTGACATTACATGCTTGAGCACACTATACACCTCATAGAAAAAATAGATCCACTCAAGTATTTGGTAGGTAAGGTTTCCCTCACAGGTAGACTTGCTAAATCACTGATGATACTTTCATAGTTTGACATAGAGTACATTGAGCATAAAGCAATCAAAGGACAAGCCATAGCAAATCAATTGGCTAATTTCCCAATACAAGATAATGCTCCTATTCAAGTTGACTTCCCAGATGAGCACCTCATGTATCTAACTGAAATAACATGGAAGATGTTCTTTGATGGATCCTTTATACAAAATGGTTCAAGAGCTAGTGTGTTGTTTGTTTATCCTCATGGGTACACAATCCCTAAGTCTTAAAAATTACTATTCCCATGTACAAACAACATTTTTGAATATGAAGCTTTAACAAATGGACTTAAGATGGCCATAGAATGGAGAATCACAGAGTTACATGTCTATGGGGATTCATAGCTGATAATCAACCAAGTTAATGATGAATATCAAACAAAACATGAGAAAATGGTACCTTACAAGAAAATGGTTGACTCCTTGAAATGCTACTTCACATTTTTCATGTTTCAGAAAATCCCTAGAGAAGAAAACAAAGCAGCTGATGTTATGGCTACACTTGCTTCACTCCTTCAGTTAGAGCAACATGAATCCAGATTTGAATTCCTAGTGGAAGACCTACATCACCCTATCTATGATTCCCAGGAAATCCATGTCATTTGTACCCTTGTTGGTCATGATTCATCCCATTATGGTGCCATTTATTCATACCTTCGTGATGGCATTATACTTGAAACCTTTAACCGATCTGAATGCAAAAACTTTACCTGAAACACCTCTCGCCATTCCCTTATCACTGGTGATTTGTATAGGAGGGGTCTAGATGGAACACTTCTTAGATGCTTAGAAAAGGAAGAATCTGACCAAGCGTTAGTTGACATCCATGAGGGCATCTGTGGGGGATACTCCAATGGTCTTGCATTGGCCCGAAGGTTGCTTAGGGTAGGATACTATTGTCCTACGATGTAGATCTATGTAGTAGCTTTTGCAAAGTCATGTGAAAAGTGTCAGAAACATGGTAACCTGATACATACTCCAGGCAGGGAGCTCATTCCTTCTATATCTCATTGGCCATTTCAACACTGGGCCTTTGATCTTGTTGGGCAGATTCATCCCAACTCATTAGGTAGACACAAGTTTATTATCACTGCTACTGATTACTTCACTAAATGGGTAGAATTTGTCCCACTTTTTGTTGCCTCGGGCAAGACAGTCTCTCTATTTATTTTGAACCACATCATTTTTTGATATGGAATGCCTTCCGAGATTATTACTGACAACGGAGGCCAGTTTAAAAATAAGGACCTTAAACAACTCTACAATAAATTCAAGATTAAACAACATTGGTCCTCTATTTACTTCCTACAAGGAAATGGTCAAGCAGAGGCATAAAACAAAACCATTCTTAAAATATTGCATAGAACAGTCTGTAAGAATGGTAGAGATTGGTACTTACAGATAAATCTAGCTTTGTGGGCCAATAGAATGAGTATTTTTACTCCTACTGGGGTGTCTCCTTTTTCCCTTGCATATGGTGTTGAAGCAGTGTTACCTTTGGAGGTTGAGATTCCTTCACTTAGAGTTTCCCTCAAATGTCTAGTTACAGATGAAGACTACCGCACCATGAGACTTCAAGAGTTAGAACTTCTAGATGAGAAAACTCAAGCATCATTTGACCATATGAGGGTCTATCAAAAGCGCATGTCCAAAGCCTTCAATAAAAAGGTTCACCCTAGAGAATTCCAAGTGGGGGATCTTTTCCTACGTGAAAATCCAAAAAATCAACAGCATAGAGATCAAAAGGGCAAATTTGAACCTAATTGGCATGGACCTCACATCATTACAACAATTTTTGGGTCAAGTGCTTATTTACTATCTACAGCAAAGGAAGAGAAGCTTCCTGATCCTATCAATGTCTTGCACCTAAATAAGTTCTATGCATGATGCCCATTCTATTTAGGGGCACCTTTGTACATACTTATTGATCCTAAAAAAATCCTTAAAAAATGACATATTGTCAAAAATTTCTAAAAATCAGAAAATGTTCTAAAAAATGATCATCTTAGTGAAAACCTAGCAATAGGCGCTTTGATGTATCTTCAAAAAAATTATATATTCCAAAAATATAAAAAAAATAAGAAAATATAAAAATTCAAAAAAAAAAAAAAAAAGTGCCTTGGTGAAAACCTGGAAACAGGCGCCTTGGTAGCAAAAATTATAAAAAGTCCTGAAAAAAAAAAGAAAAAAAAGAAAAAATGAAAGAGAAAAAAATTGTAGTAAAATCCAAGTGGTGAAAACCTGGAAACGGGCGCTACTTGAGGCCTTTACACCCCTGTTTCTTAGCGTGTGCCCACGACACTTAGCCTTTCTCCATCGTGCCTTGTCCTTGTTGCCTTGGTTTGGAATTGGTCTTTATCTTTTTCTAGGGGGCATAACTATGTTAGCTTTGGTCTCTTGGATGCTTTAGTCTTTAGGACATCTCACCCAAATGGTTTTTTTCAACATCACCCCAACTGTATTTTTTAATACAACCCTTGACATCTAGTATTTTTTAACACTTATCAGTTTGGTCTTACCAAGTTTTGTCATGTGATCTTACATGCTTGCAAGCATTCAATCCTTATCCTCGGAACTCAGTATCAGTTAACACACTTAAATTTTTAAACACAACACTTAATGCTTGAGCTATGTCATGATATTTTCTTTTTGTGCTGACTGTTATTGATTTTTATTGAGTGTCCTTGTCTAATAAGTCTCTCCAAGATGCATAGATAGAGGACTTGGGGCATGGGACGTGTTTTGATTTTCTTCCTGCTTTATGTTTAACTATTTTTGCACAATCATTCTTCTGGTCATCCTGGCATCTTTGCCTTGATGCAAGCATGGTTTTGCTACATTAAATTGGGTAAGCTAACATCATAGTCATCTTGACCTTTATGTCTTTGATGCTTATGTTAGAATCTTTCCACATTCCAATCTAATATAAATCTCATTCATATATTCATATTTGCACTTGTGACTAGTGATGATTGTGTGATTTTCTGATGTCCGTTAATAATGGCCCAATGATGAAAATAAGTTTCTTAACATTCTCTAATGAATGATGAACACAAAGTCCTATGTTATAGTTTCTCTATTGCAAGTACACCTTTGCATTTACATGTAGATTACATTGTTAGACCTCATGTTAGTTTTCATTTTTAGGCTGCATTATGAGTTTGCGAGGGTTTTCCTTCATCTTTCTTGTGGACTTTTAATCAACTGTGATCACGTTTTGATCTTCATTTCATTATCTTCTTTCGTGATCTCAATCAAAATTTTCTATCTTAAACAGTTGATTGATTTTGGGGCATTCTCTTTCTTAAGGCAAATTCTCTTTCTTCTCTCCATTTCTTTCCACCT
>MU227020.1:2397641-2419796 GCA_018584345.1 Thuja plicata
TCCCAAATCGATCTCACACTTCAACTGTATTCTTTGACTACATGTGTTCCCATAAAGATCACACATTAGTCAAAGAGGGGCAAATGTATGCACCCTAAAATGGTCGCCTAGACTATGGGCCCCCATTTATCAATTTATCGATTTATCGAATTCCTGAATCAATGCTTTGCAACATTTTCAATTCAAATCAATTTCCTTGATCAAATCGTAATTAATTCAATTACTTCAATATTTCATAAGGTTTGATCATTTCATCATTTATCTTATTTAATTAAAAGAAAACAATTCCTTTTTATTAAATAAAATAATCTTATTTAATTAAAATTCTTTTTTAAGTAAATAATCTTTAATTAAAATCTCTCTTAATTAAATAATATTATCTCATTTAATTAAAATATCCCTTTTAATTAAATTAAATAATCTTATTTAATTAAAAGAAAATCCCTCTTTTAATTAAATAAAATCCCCACTTAAATCCCTCTTTGCTGAAAAAGGAAATAAATTAAATAAAAATAAATAAAGTTCCTTTTTCTACACATCTTCCTAAGTGGTGGGTTTTTTGCCTCTTAATCATAGCCTTTGATTTTTGCCTCTTAATCATAGCCTTTGGTTTTTGCCTCCTAATCTCCACCGTCTATTGTTATTTAAAAGGAAACCTCCCCTTCTCATTTGAAAAATGAAGATTTTATGATATTGTTATGCTACAGGTTTGGAGAGCAATTTTGGAGGAGATCTTGAGCACTTGAGCTTGGATATTGCAACTTCTCTCTTCTTGTCTTCTTCTTTCATGCCCCATGGCAATCCCTTTAGATTAATTTTGCACTTGCATGCTAGATTACATTCATGTTTCCTTTCATAGATTAAGCTTGCATTTTTATTTCCTTTCATAGAATAATCATGCATTGTTATCATATAGATTAATTTCCTTTCTTGCATTGTTATCATATAGAATAGCTTTCATTTGTATGCATACTTGATGATCATGGAGACTAGTATTCTTGCTCTTCCTCTTTGAATCTCTCATTTTATGGTGTACTTGCACGGGCACAAACGAGGTCAATCTGAGGGCCTCCATTACAAACCCTTGCACTCCATGAATAGAGAGCTATGAGTCGCATTCGAGACCTCATTCTTGAGAAATCTTGGATACAATGATTCATATAAGTGTGACACATTTTTAGCACACAACCCTTAAATGAATATTTTATTTCTACAAAAGTAAAACATATTGTGGGTATCATCCCCACTGTGGTTTTTCCTCTAGAATGGTTTCCACGATAAAAAGTATGGTGTTATGATGTTATGGTTGTTGTGCTATGTTTTACTTTCAGTTGTGTTGATTTCATTGATATACACATTGTGGTTGAATGCTAAATCTACTAGAACACTGATTCACCCACCCTCTCAGTGTTCTTTAATCCTAACAATTGGTATCAGAGCATTGGTCCTTGGAAGAAGTATAACCGCTTAAGGAAGATCCTTATGGAAGATTTGATAGTTTCTATCAATGCATAGAAGCAACTTTTGGTTGTGCTTGATAATCTTGACAAAGTAAATAATTATCATATTTTGTAATTGGAGAGAAATCTAAGGATGTTGAAAGTTTCATTGAAAACTTGAAGGGTTATTTGAAAAAATCTAGAGATAAGAGGAAAGATCTTTTTGAATAGTTGCAATAGAAAGGAATCTCTAATGGCTCTCAATCCCTAAAATAAAAATATGATGAGCATGAACAAATCACAAAGGATAGAGACAACCTGAAACATGAGTTGGAAGTTGTGGTAATGAAGTTGACTAAATAAATTGAAGAAAAGAAGAATCTTGAGCAGACCCTGAAGGAGAAGACATAAGAATGTTACAGACTAAATGGTGAAGTTGGACAACTGTAGATCTATCTTGAGGAGTCCATACAATGATTGGGAACTTGAAAGGGTTAATGAAGTTATTAGAAGTGAACTTTCTAGTACAAATGAATTCAAAGAAAAATTTAGATCAGATACTGCAAATCTTGATGAACAATTGGAAAGGCAAAGACAAGTTAGAGATACACAAGGACATGGATTTGAGAAAAGGTGAAAGTTATGGATCAGGAGAGAAAATCAATTCATTAGAATAAAAAAATCAATAACCTATGAAGACACCTATGAGAAAACTTAAATTCAATGGGAAAATGTTTTTATGTAACAAAGTTGGGCATAGAGCAAAGGAGTGCAGAAGAAAATCTAATAATGTTACATTTTTTGGTTGTTGTTACACATGTAAGAAATATGGACACAAGGCAAGTGAGTGCAGATCAAGGATGAATAGCCAGAAGAACATACCCTGTTACAAATGCAACAACCTTGGTCATATTGTGAAGCAATGCAGAATGGGAATGAACCCTTCAAACACAAGGTATGCTAATGTGACATGTTTTAATTGTAATAATCATGGTCATATTGATAGGAATTGCGGAATGAACAATGTAGGAGGATTAATAGAAGGAAACAATGTGCAAAATGATAAAGGAAAGAGAATTATTGATGTGAATGAGGTTATGAAAGAAATGAATAAGGTATAGGTTAGAAAAGAGATAATTGATGCTACTGGAAAGATCGCACCAGCTTTTGGTGTGGTTATATCATCTAAAATTAATTAGATCATTGATCTAAGGGGGATTTCTTTATTAAAATATTTATTTGACCCCTAAATTTGACAAATCAGTAGATGCGAAGGGCATAGTGAGTTACAGAAATGCAATTTACATCTTCTATATCAATCGCAGAAAGTTTTGAGTAATTTGAAAGGATCGTGGAAGGATTTCACATACTCTATTCTGAGACAATTTTGATGGAGTGTAATTCAATTAATGTTGACATCTTTTTATGGAATGTGAAGTTACAAATATGCTCTTGTTACTTTCATTTCACACCGTGCATACTAGTGACAGATCTTGCAAAGCATTTGACATGATTTAGCAGTAGTTGAAGGCAATTTTGGCTGTGACTGTCAAAGAACACAATGAAATCAATCGATACTTCATCCACAAATAAGGACAAGAAAATCCCAAAAATAACAAGGTCATTTTACCTTCTACACTTCAAACTGCATGAAATCTAGGTGGGTATACCCTTACTTCATCTACTTTCTCAAATAATTATTATACAATCTCCTCAGTAGATGATCACATGGATAAAATATATAAACTCTGATAATTTATCTAACAAACAAAGCATATGATTGTTTTTCTTAGGAATTTTGGGAAACATCTATATTCTCTAACTCTGCAACTGCTGACTGCAACTTTCCTACTCGTTTTAAATTTTGAATGTTGGCTTTGGCCTCCGCTCTGCCGGGGAATCTGGGGAGCTCAGAGGTTCTCTGCCCCGACCTATTCCTGGTGTTGTCCCACAGAGATGGAAGTGACTACTATTCTATCCCCAATTTTGTGGATTCCTTGTTTACCTCTGTGTTGGTTTCTACTCACTCGTAGAGTCTGGGAGATGGGGATTCTAGCCCCAAACCTATGGTGGAGAACAAAGAGGGGTTGGTGGGAGGATGGAAAAGTGCGGTGTTGGGAAAAGAGTCTCCTGACACCTCTGTTGCTCCTGAATTATCGATAGGAGAATTTGGTCGAGAGATTGTAGTCCCAGATGGTGTGGTTGAAGGCATTTATGCCTCTCTACAACTTTCTCTAGTGGGGAGGTTTGTCTCTTTTAGGCCCACCATGGATATGGTGCGCAGGTGGTGTACTGCCAGATGGAAATTTAAGGCGTCATTATCTGTATCGGCTATTTTGGGGGGTTGTTCCTCTTTAGATTTAATGTTGTGGAGGACTATACTCTTGTCTCCACTGGGAGTTGGTGCTATGGAAAGCATGCGCTTCTAATGGCCAAATGGAAGCCAGGTTTCAACCTAGAGGTCTAACTATAGAAAGATATACCTTTGTGGGTCTACCTCCCTAGACTTCCCCTAGAATTCTAGGATGAAAAGGTTCTCCAATGGATTGGGAACTCATTTGGAAATTATGTGGCGGCGGATACGGTTACTATTCAAAAAAATAGGTTGGTGTTCGCAAGATTCTGTGTGAATGTGACTATGAATAATGCCCTCCCTAACTTTGTGATGCTTAAATCCAAATGGGGGAACTGGAATCAGGCCATTGTGTATGAGAATACCACTCTACATTGCCAGAAATGCAGTAAAAATGGGCATGTGGTGATAGACCGTAAGGGAACCCCTAGGATTGAAGATCAAGCCACTGGGCATTCCACGTCAGTGTCTCTAAGTGAGAAGGGTGGTGAGTGGGACCAGGCAGATGAGAATGAGGTAAATATAGAGGCCCATATCCCCCTAGAAGGGAGAACCTCTCTTGCATTATGGGAGGAGGAGAAATGAAATGGAAAGGAAAAAGAGGCAAAGAAGGTAGCAGACCTAGAAGAAGGAGAGTTTGTTGAGGACCTAAAGGACTTTTCCAACTCTTATAGAGGAAGCCCAAATGAGAAGGGAAATAAAGAAGACAATAATGGGGAGAAGGCACAGGAGTCTGAAAGCAAGATGACTGAAAAGGAAGCTAGTGAAGAGTGCGGTTTAAATGATGGGAGGGAATTTTCTCCCCAATCCATAATGGGATGGGACATGTAATGGAAAATCCATTACCGACCCATTCATCACCATTGACTAGTGCATTTGAATGGTTAGAACCTAAAAGGAAAACCATAGGTAAGAAGGTGGATGAAATTTTGGAAACCAAAAAAAAGGCAGATGTGGGGAATGAAGCCAAAGTGGGTCGACTGACGACGAGAGCGGTAGGAGCAAAAGAAGTAGCAAGGGCTATTTCCAGTGGGTGATAGTTAACCCTAGAAGACTCCCCAAAAAGTAAAAGATGAAGTTCCTATCATGGAACATACGGGGCATGAACAACCCACAAAAATAGTTTATTCTGAAGAAGTATATACTTTAGTTCAAGTTCGATGTGGCTCTTATTCAGGAGGTTAAAATGAAGTGTCAAAACTTTGCTCTGCTGGTGGATAAAATATAGCTGGGTGTGGCATTTATGTACAATGAAGCTGATGGGGCCTTTGGTGGCGTGGCTACTCTCTATAACCCTTGTAATTTATCCAGAAATGTTGTGGCCTTTTCTCATAACTTCCTTGCGATGTTATTTACTTGGAATAATATCTCCTGGTACTTGTATAATATTTATGCTCCTAACATTAGGAGTGAACATGGTAGAATCTGGGGGAAATCTCTAACCTAATTAAAGCTAATCATTTCCATCCCACTATGTGTGTGGGGGATTTTAATACGCCACTTTTCCTGTCTGAGAAAATTGGGGGCACCCAAGATTACTCAAAAAGTATGCAGGAGCTGGCAGACTTTATGAGGTACAATGATCTGGTTGATATTGATATGCAGGGAATGGGTTTTACTTGGTCCAACAACAAAAAAGGGAGACACCTGATTCAGGTTAGACTAGATAGATGGATGTTATCAGGAGGATGGAATGTTACTCCCTTGATCAGCCTCTCTCTCCTTTCAAGAACAGTTTCTAACCACTCCCCCTTGATCCTTGACTGGGAGGAAATGAAACAAAATGGGCCTCATCCCTTTCATTATGAAATCATGTGGCACTCCAACACTGAATTTGAATATTGTATTAAAAGATGGTGGAATATGTAGGTTAGGGGAGCGACTATGTACAGATTTGCTAAAAAATTGAAAGTTATCAAATGGGAGGCCCAAAGGTGGAGTAAAGCCAAGTTCAGGGACATTTTCCAATGCAAAAAAGATATTGAGGAGAAACTCAAACACCTCCAGAAGGATATGGCCTTGGGCGTTTCCACCTGGGATGATCATTGTGAGGAGGAAGGGTGGAGAATAAAATGGAAAGAAAATCTCAAAAGAGAGGAAATATTCTGGAAGCAAAGGTATTGTGTCCAATGGCTTAAAGAGGATGACCAAAACTTGGCTTTCTTCCACAGATCAACCCCCATACATAAAAGAAGGAACACCATTAAATTTGTGGACACTAATGGGAGCCAGCTATTGGAGGAAGAAGATATTGGGAACCATGTTATGGAGTTCTTCAATGACACTTTTAGAAGCCCGGCTCAGATTGGGATGGATACTGATATTGACCTTCTTCTGGAGGTCATCCCAACTATTATCACTGAGGGTGATAATGAAGCCCTCTTGTCCCAAGTTTCTGAGGTGGAAGTTAAAATTGCAGTATTCTCTATGGGAGCCTTTAAATTGCCTAGACCGGATGGGTTTCCCCTGGCCTTCTTCCAGAACTTCTAGGAAGTTATCAAATATGATCTTATCCATGCAGCTCGCAATTTTGTTAGGACTAGCAAATTCTGAAAAGAATTAATAAAACATGTATTGTCCTTGTGCCTAAAGTGAAGGATTCTAAATGCATGAGTGAATTTCACCCCATAAGCCTCTGTAACACTGCCTATAAAATCCTATCCAAAATCATCACCAATGGGATCAAACCCCTTCTTGGGAAAATTATTAATCCCAACCAGAAGGGGTTTGTGCTGGGAAGACAAATTATTGATGCAGTTATCACAACTCATGAAATCATACATTCTATGGATAGAGGGAAGAATGTTGGTATGGCATTAAAATTGGACATCTCCAAGGATTGTGATAAGGTGTTGTGGAAATTTTTGTATGCGGTGCTTAGGAAATTTGGTTTCCATGATAATTTCATTAAAATTATAAAGGTGGCGATGGAAACAGTTGACTTTGTTGTTCTGGTCAATGGCACACCCTGGGGGTCCTTTACTCTAGAGAGGGGGTTACATCAAGGGGACCCACTCTCCCCATATCTATTCCTTCTAGTCACTGAGGTGTTGGCTTGGAACTTGTTGAGATTGGAAGGAGTTGGATCTATTGTTGGTTTCAAATTGGCCTTCACTCTTCCGCCAGAAGTTATATAATAGTTCATGGATGATACGTTCCTCTTTCAAAAATCCTATATTAGAGAAGCTAGAGAATGGAAATCCCTCTTGAATAATTATGTGATGGCATCTGGTCAAGTGATTAACTACAACAAAAGTAAAATTTACTTCTTCAATACTGAACAGAGGACACAGCTGAAAATTGTGGATTGTCTTGGCTGTAATGGAGCTGCACTCCCTGATACCTATCTCAGACTCCCACTCATGGTGAAGGAGGTGTATGATGAATTTTGGAACTCCATCTTGGAAAAAATGCAGAAAAAACTAGCTAGATGGAAAGGTAAGGTTCTTAGCAATGCTGGGAAACTTCAATTGCTGTCAGCAGCTCTCCAAGGAATACTTGTTTATTTATTGTCTATTTTTAAAATAAATGATAGAACGGTGGATAAATTGGAAAAAATCTAGAGGAACTTTCTGTGGTCAGGGACAAAGGAAAAGGCTAGAATGAACTTGGTTAACTGGGATACGATCTGTCAACTGAAGATGGTTGGTGGTCTGGGAGTGAGGAAGACCAAGGACCTAAATAAGGCTTTGATAACTAAATTGGGTTGGCATCTATTCAGAGGAACTTCAGGATGGACCAGAATAATGAAGGCCAAATACTTTTCCAATGACCAATTCCCCTATGGTCAAAATTTACCATTCAACTCAAAAATCTGGAACTTCATTTCCAGAAGTAAAGGAAATATTTTTAAAGGTTTAAAATGGGTGGTTGGAAATGGTACTAAGATTCATTTTTGGGAGGACTGGTGGATGGGGGAAAAACCTGTCAGACGGGAAAATTTTGGGCTCATCAGAGATAAAATGAATTCTCATTTTGGAGGTAAAGTCACTGATTACATCTCGCAGGATAAGAAATGGAAATTTCTTGCTGATGCTTTTCAGGATCAGGCTCATGTGCCTCCCTACATCCTTGAGATTCAGAAGATTCTTGATGGCGTCAGGATTCCTATCTCCCATATTATGGACAAATCAATTTAGTGTCATAACAAGTTGGGGGAGATCACAGTGAAATATGCATATCTAACTAACTTAAAAGCTATGGCTGATGAAAAGAGCTGGGGGAAGGTATGGATTCCCCAATTAATCCCCAAGATCAATTTCTCCTGGTGGACAGCCTTCCATGGTAAAATACTTATGCTGGACTACCTCCAGAAGAGAGGAGTTCAATTGGTCAATATATGTGCCCTATGTAAAATACATGTTGAGACTGTCAACCATATCCTTTTATATTGTCCCTATGCGACTCTCATTTGGTCCAAAATAATGAGCAAATTAAGATTGGATTGGGTCTTTATGGAGAACTTGGATCAATTTGTATGCAACTACAGGAACTTTGTGGAGCACCCTCTTATCAACACTCTATGGAGATTGTTACCCCCACATGTTTTTTGGAGCCTCTGGAAGGAAAGGAATAATTAGGTGATCAGAGGGGAGGAAAAAGATGCTAAAGGGATGGCATAGATGGCTATGAATCTGCTGAAGGAAAACCTTGATACTTGTCATTGGAAAATTTGTACTCAACCCCCCCCAAGGAGTTGGATTTCTCAGTGGCCAAGGAATGGCAGCTTCCCCTCCTTCTATGAGTTTGATTACTGTAAGATTGTGGCAAGAAGGAATACTAAGTGGTCCCCCCCAGAGAAAAATTTTACCAAACTGAATTTTGATGGAGCTTCCTCAAAAGGATCTCCTGCAGGAGGAGGTATTTTTAGAGACCAAAATGGTAATATGATCATCACTTATGCATTCAATCTTGGGACGGGGTCAAATAATGTGGCAAAAATCTCTGACCTCTTTTGGGGCCTAAAGGTGGCAGTTAATTTGGGAATAAAAAGGCTGGTCATCGAGGGTGACTCTAAAAATTTTATTGAGATGGTTAAGGGAAAATTTAGAGCTGGTTGGAGCCTGTCTAATCTATTGCAGGACATCTAGTCATTACTCCCTAGATTTTTCAAACTCCAACACATTTTCAGAGAAGGCAATGCGGTGGCTGACAAGCTGGCAGCCATGGGTCTTAATCAGCAAGGCTTAAGGTGCTAGAGAAATTTGGACTCCCTTTCCAAGCAAACAGCCTTGTTGTGGAAAAAGAAAGTAATTAATCAATGGAGTACGAAGTTTATTTTGATTGGATGGGAAACGAGAGGACAAGACCATGAGGATCGGTGAGAATTCAAATTTTAAAAATTATATGGGGAAGGAAATTAATAATAATAGAATTCTGAAAAGACAGGCTCTTAATGCCAACTTTGGAAAAAGTATGGGTTTTTTTTAAATTGGTGCTGACGTGGGGAAAGGCACGAGTCTGAGGGAGCGTGACAAGATGGACGGGTTTAAGTGGTGCATTAAATTTAGAAAAGGAAATAATTTCATGACATGTGGGGGCTTTTCTATCAGTCTAGCCAACCATGTGATGTGTACTCACCAACTCATTAAGACGATGGATAATATCCCCACTTGGTTATTCACCTTAGGTAAAACTACTCTTTGGTACTGTGATTTTTGTGTTTTCTGCAAGGCTTTGGTTAAGTGGGTTTTGGGCAGTAGTTCAAAAGGTGGAATTTCACTGGAGACATAGGAAGAAGTGTTCACTGAGTACAGCTCAAATATGGGTGGTGACATGGTGCATGTTGAACCTCCTAGAATTGAGGATGGGTTCCTCAAGAACCAGTGTATTGTTACCTACCTGAAGGAGGGTGGTTTCTTTCCTTTTATGGAAGCCATGGGAGGGTGCGATGAGATTATTTCTATGCAGCTGGTGAAAACTTGGATAGAGTGTAGGGTAACCATTAATGGTATTACCTTTGAGATAAATGAAGAAGTTATTTCCCAGGCTACGATGATTTCTACTGAGGGGAAAAAATGGAAAAAGGTGACAAAGAGTCGAGATGATTCCAGCATGAAGAGATTCTTCAAAAAAATTGAGGTCCTTGTTCGCATTCATGGGAAGTTTAAAAGGGAGGTGTTGCCAAACCCTTGGAATGAGGTATGTCTCATCCTTATGAAATATATTACCTTGGAAGGCTGCTTTATCACCTGCTACAATTACCATTTCCCGTTGCTAAACCACTTCTGGTGTAATGATGTCATTTCTTTCCCTTTTTACCTACTTCACTCCCTCAAAGCTATGGTCATGGATGTTAGGGAAAAAATGAAGACCGAGCAAAACTATAGCATTCTCCACCAAGGGATAATCTTACGCCTCTACAATTTTCATCTAGCCTTATGCCCCCCAAGGATTGTCACTTTA
Organism: Thuja plicata; assembly: GCA_018584345.1. NCBI lineage: Eukaryota > Viridiplantae > Streptophyta > Pinopsida > Cupressales > Cupressaceae > Thuja > Thuja plicata. The sequence continues at coordinate 2,407,839 of MU227020.1, forward strand.
CATGACATTAACTCGCAGTCTAAGAAGGTACCTAAGGAGGTGACAGTCTCCCAATCTAACCCCTCTTCTTCCTCCAAAACCCCTGAGAAATCCAAGAAGGTCAAAGTGGGGTCTACGGGTGGAACCAAAATTACTATCAACTCTGAGGATGAGGAGGATGAAAATGATAGTAGGTGGAGGTCCCACAAAATTGCAACCAACACTCACTATAAACAGAAAGTTGTTAGGAAGAGGTACCTTGAAGAAGAAGATTAAGAGGAAGATTTAGAGGAGGACAAAAATATAAAGGATACTAGTGGGAACACAAAGAAAGGGAATAAAATCAAGACTCAGGAGAGAAAACAAGGAGAAAACCCCTAGAATTTAGACGGGGCTAAGAAGAGCCATGACTCGCCCCAAATCTTGGCTAGCTTCATTCTCCCCACCATGGATTTGTCTAAGAAAAAACTTTTTGAGGACAAGAACGCGGACTCACCGCCTATGGCCACTTTTCCACCTAACCCCCAGGTGATGACTGAGAACCCTAAGGTTGGTGGGGATAACAAAGATGAGACTCTAGAGGAAAACAAAGTGGAGACTGAGAGCTTACTTGAAGCTGTGAGTGAACTTTCCCAACTGCAGAAGGATGTTAAAGTGTTTCAGGCCTCCTCCCTAGATTCTTTCTGCAATAAGGATCTCCAGGAGGTCAGGGAGGAGATCAAAAAGTTAGGAGAAAGCTTCAACAGGGTGGCTGGTTTCATAGTTAAGGTCATGCACTTGGCTGCAACTACACTCCAACTGCTGCAAATGGAGAAAGAGGATAATTTGGGGTAAGATCACAAGGATGAAAAGCTATTCCAATTCCTTGTGGAGGATTGGCTCAAGTTTTTTCTGAACGGTGGGGGTAAAAACCCTAAGTAAATTTCTTTCTTTTCCATGCTTTGTTATTTTGATTGGATCTATTAGCTAGCCACTGAGGGCCTTTTTGCGTATCTGTTAAAATTTTGTTACTCGCTACTATGTTGTTAGACTTAACTACACTGATACTTATTTTCACAAATTGGTTACCAGCTTCAAGGTGAAGCTGGGGTCTGTTAAGGGTAACAGGATGGTTACCAGCTCCATGATGGAGTTGGGGCCTGTTGGTTTTAATTTTTGGTTTTTGGTTCTAAAAAAAGGTATAGGTTTTACTTCTTTTGTTGGTTATTTTTGTTCGGGTCAGCCCCCTTATTTTGGCTGCTTTTTTAATCAAAAACAAAGCATATGACAGTTTTATATTTCAATTTGTTTCACTATACTTTCCATGTATCCCCTATGACCAGTGCCTAATCCATTTGGGTTACAGAGTCACATAAAAGCATAAAATATTTGATAGCACAATCCATTAATTGCTCAACATAGAATTTAAAGAAAATATGCCTTACATATAACTATTTAAATTCAATGGATGAATATTATCAAATTTGTAACAAATGACAAACTCTTCCAGTTAATTATCTCAACATGTTTAATTCTTTCCTTAAAAGATAGATAAAGATAACAAACCCATTTCTGATAACTCGGAGAGATAAATTGAGATAAATCCTTAATGTGTATTCAGTTATAAAGAGTCATATGAGATACAAAGACATATTATCAAGCTCTTACTACCAATTTACTATCAAAACACCATATATGCTTCAGAGAATGAATAACTTCAAAATGTATTATATTGTGTTTAACATAGACTGACATAACATCAAAAATTGGGAACCCCTCACAAGTGATCTTGGAATTCCTTTTATAGCTGAAAGAATGCAATAAGCTTCAGATCTCTTGGAACAAAAAATTACAACCAAAACAATAGAAGAGGAAGAAACAAAAATCGGAATAGATATTTAAATTTGAACTTGATCTTGGGAGATGCACTAAAATTGGAATTTGGCGCCTTTATCTATTGGTATTTAGAATAAATTAATTGTGTGTCTTGAAGGTCATCCACAGCTTCAATAACAAATTAAAAATGCATTTGAATATAGTTATCCTCCATGTTGACATCACCCAGGTGCCAAGTCATCTAACTTATTGAATAAGACAAAAACAATTAGCTTGAGGTCTTCTTGCCTATCTTTAACATGTTTTCCCATCTGGAAACTTCATTATCTACAGGCCAACTAAACCCCTTTATAGTCTCTAGTTGTGCAACTAACTCCAACCAACGAGCATTTGTGGTAGCTCTTACATCTAAAATGAATTTGGTGAATACCACCACAGCTCTGAAAATGGATTCCATTACTTCATTAAAATCATAAATATCCATGTCCATGTGGAGGAGCACTTTTGTATTAATCAAAATCATATCAAATTCTTCTCCCCATACATTGATTGATTTCAAATTGTTAGCCTTATCATAAATAGAGGAAACAACAAATTGGTGAGCTTCACCCAAAACCATCAATTTATCCTTTATCAATAAATCATTTCCTTTGAAAATTGTAGTCAAGGAATTTACTATTTCCACCATGCACTTAGTTTCATTTACCTTATCAGGAAAATCATCCTTGTACTCCATGGCAGTGTCCAACTTCTCCATTAGCACATTCCTTCCAGCCCACTCATTACAAAAAGGCTCCAAAAGTAATAAAGTATTAGAATAGACATTATAAGTGTTCTTTAAAGCAATATACATACCATGAACTATACCCATTTTACCTTTTAGGATATCAACCCTATGCTACAATACTTCAATTAAAACAGTGATTACTCCCATATTTTTTGTTTCCTCAAGCTTCTCAATTATGTCTGCATAATCTTCTAGTTTGGCCTTTTTTGCAACTAGAGTTTGTAAATTTATAGAAAAATGGGATTAAGTCTTCCTGAACTTCAATCTTTGCATCAAACATAGATTTATTTTTAGCATTTTAAGACTTCTCTTTCAGCTCTCGTATTTTCTCTTCCATAGTCACATTCTTCATTATCACCTCTTCATATTTCTTGGAGAGCTTTAACAATTTGTTAATTCTTTTCACTTTCTCCCTCTCCCATATTCAGATTAGTTATCAACTCATTCTGCTTTAATTTCATTAAAAAAATCTTGAACTCATTTTTTTTTAACAAAATCATCATCATCCAAGAAATTATTGGGCATCATTATTCTTTCAGTTGTTGGAAAATCAAGAGGCAAATATGTCTCTCCTGTCCCTTCCTAAGGTCCCTCCTCTCTGGTTTTTTCTCTAATCTGATGAAAATATTTCCCCTGCTCCACAACAACTGCCTTTGCAGGATCTCTTTTCAATATTTCCAAAGATTGCTCAACCTTTTTCCTCTTTTTAAGTGGTTCCTTAGTGGATTCAACTTTATCTCCACTTTCCACAAAATCCTCTTGTTGTTCCAAAGGCCTTTTACTTTGAGAAGAGAATACATGTTCTGACCTATATGTCTCAGCAGCCATTTCTTGCAGTTGTGGCATTTGTGCCATCAAGACCTCATAAGAAGTTAACATGCTTTAAATCCTCTTAAAATAGGACTCTTTAGGATAGAAACCTAAGAAATTCGGATCCATCTCTTTAAATTCAGCTTCAACCCTCATCAAATCATTCTATTTTCCCCATCTCTCCTAGACAACACTCTTATCCATCAAATTTCTTACAATATCTTCATCACCTAAGGGTTCATGATCTACAATTTTAACCCAAGAGGTCATCTATTTTATTGTCACCTTTATAAAACCTTCTGGATCACAACATCTGGGTGTAATAGGGACCAACCTATATTTCTTCAGAAAAACATTCATTTGATCAAAGGCCTTTCTCCCAATAGTGAATCATTCACAACCCATAGCCTAGGAAGAAAAGTACCATTTCTATATGGCTCTAAGAATTATTTATCCACAAGATTCAATTGCCAAATAAACTCCATGTAAGCAAGCCTATGAGGTACAAACTGAGGTAGAATACATGGAGGTTGTGGACACCCATATACCCTTATAATGGTAAAATTATCAAAAAAGTAGAAATCCCTCTAGTTATGTGAAATAGGCCAATTCGGCACAAAGTTTTTAGGTCTCAAAATTCTTCTTAACCCAATCCTTAATCTCTCTTTTTTGTTCCTAACATCTCTAAAATAGGCAGCGTAATCCAATTTTCAAAATATAGAAAAGAAGAAATATAAGTATTGCTATCCCACACCTGAGTCCACCTTTGTACCAAAAATGATACACCAAGCTCTTCCTTGTGCAAAATAAGTTCTTTGTCCTTCTGATAACTATTGAAATATAGGATCAGGTGCACCAATATGGAATAATGCTTGAAAGAAACAATACAACCGTCCTTCTATATTTCAATCAGGGCTTCATAAATTTGATTGACCACATATCCTACATATTCCTAGTTAGTGTTTACTTCTAGATGTTGTATATTCATGATCATCATTAATAAATAATCAGGGATTGTTCCCTCTCCATCAAGACCCAACACTTTGCATAACCCATACACCATTCATTGCAAATAGAAGTGAAATTTTCTTAAATCATAAGGCAACACATCAGCAAGAACTAGAACCATTTTTCTATTAACCATGGGAATGTACCTAGGGATAGCATGTTTATCTATCAATATTTTGTGGGCCTCATAATTTCTCCTCTCTTTCTCTAAATCAACCTGCATACAAGTGACACCAGATATATGAAATGCTTCGACAAAACTCATTATGTTTATACTTACCAAGGTCGACTTGTTCTTTCTTTTGATAACCCTAGTTGTAGAACAATATGCCTTCACCAATTCTCTTACTAAATCCACATCCATGTACACATTAGGAACAACCATCTTTTCCATGTTCAACTCCCATGGATTTGACATTGGAATGCCCTTAACTCTGTTATTCCATAAATAATTGAAAAGGAAAGTCCCAGAGGTATTTGGGGTTTATGTATTTATGCATTGATCACACCCATATTTCCATGCATATCCATTTGTAGACAAGTTGTTTTACGTTCTTGGTAAGAGGTCTATGAATTCCTTTGAATACTTCTTCGCTCTCTTTTCTGTCGCCTTAGAACCACCACTTGATGTAGCCTTGGAACCACTACTAGTTGTAGGCTTTTTCATGTTCACAACTATCAGGAAGACAGTCAACTTGACAACTATCTCACAATTCTAATAGCTTCAAACACCTTTTGCATTCACACTAGGACTCCGAGGGAAAATCTATAGTTGTGTGAAAATACTCAATACAATCATGACTTATATAAATTCTTGAGCTCAAGATTGGTAGTTTTCATATCAATCATTAATTTCACATAATTTTCCATTAATCCCTCCGACATAGTCGTGTGAATTAACTGGAGCTATCATTGGCATGAATGCAAAATTTGAAAATATGCCCTTTTGAAATTATCAGTGAAAGGTATGAAAAATACACATGGAAATTCTTGATTTGTTCAACCCCTCATTCCCCATTTATATCTCACCAATATCCTAGAAAAATACTCACACACATGGTGCATTATCGCTAATTCTCGGCCCAAATGACTGCCCTTTATAAGGTCACCAAAACACCCATCACTAACTCTCTAATAAAAAATGTTAAGACTCTTACCTCCCGTGATCCAGCAACCATTAGCCCAAAATGTCTTATCACCACATCTCCACCATTTTCTCTTATACATATTAACCATCGCGAGCTGGCAATGACCTTTCATCAAAACTTTTTGCCACATGGAAAGTACTCGCTAACTATCCAATCTTAAAAGAAACTATCATTACAACTCAAGAGGTAGCGATGACCTGAAACTTAGCTTTAAATATTCTTTATGACATTCACTTGCCAATTATATAATTGTTATTGCTGACCATTTTAAACCCTCACAACCTCGCGATAAGTGACTATTTTTTGTTTAGTTGTCAGCTCTCTAGCATTTTAAGTTGCCTTTATAAACCATAGTGAGCTAGAGACCTATCAATTTGGACAAATGGAAATGAGTCGCTAGCTCTCCAACTTTTTATGTTACCGACATGAGAACCTAAGAGCTAGTGACTAATTAAATTTTTGACCTTTATCATCATAGCATTTAAAAAAACTTCACGTGGCATCCTCTCTCTAATTCTCCATCTTTTAACACTTAACCCCTCATAACCGCATGAGCTGGCGACAACTTAAAAGCTTAGCCACCAACATGCTACTTTCCAAGTCATGGGTTAACATTAATAACTACTCAGAATCCTACGAGCTAGTGACAACTTAAAGTTATGACATAAAAATAAACACTCGCTAGCTCGCTGGTTAAAATGTAAGCCTCTCATTAGACTTGAGACCTAGAGACAAACAAGAAACATGCTAGATGAAACCCTCCCAGCTCAAAAATAAAGACATGTACTAATGATATTTTGACAACTCGACACAGCATGATAACTAAATAAAACAAACCCTTCATGGCAAATGGGAATCACTCCCTAGGCTTTAAAAAAAACACTGCATAGAAAAACTTTAAAACAAGACTAATCACTACTGCCCTGATATGACACAAGAACAAAATAGAAGATACTCACCAAATTGTAGTACCAACAGTGGCTCTTTCTGGGGATTTTTGAAATTTTATTCAACTTAAGAAACTAGTAACTCTCTGGAGAAGCAGACCAAACCTAAAATACATGACATAAAACAATCCAAACTACACATATACATATATACAAACTACTGTGCATGGATTATGAATTTTTTCCTTCATGTAAAGAAAGGTTTTAGGAATTGTCCATGCACTGGAAATTCTTGAAGTTCACCATTTATGCTTTGTAAAAGATATGAATGCCTCCCATGACATTCAAAAATAATATAAGGGCCCAACCATAGTGACTCAAACTTCCCATGTTTACATTTATCTTGAACCCTTGAATTCCACATGAGTACCATTTCACTGAACTAAAACTTTCTATCAGTGACCCTCTTATCAAATAAATACTTCATTTGTTGCTGTAGTTTGATATTGGTCTTTTGAGCTTCAGTTCTTTTTTGATCTAATTCCATAAGATTCATAATCCTATCTTTCATTGGTTCACAAATATCAATCTCTTCCTCCTGGATGAACTTATATACATGCAATAAATTATTCAAAGGCAATCTGGCTTGTGCTCCATATACCAACTCAAATGGGGAAACCCCAACTACTTTCTTCATTGTCACCCTATCAGCTCATAATGCTAACTTAATCTTTGAATCCCAATATTTTGTATTCTTCTCTAATATTCTCTTAATAATTTTCATTATGATCTTATTACTGGACTCAGCTTGTCCATTTCCTTGAGGATAGTAAGGAGAAGAATAAGCAATATTTATTCCATATTTGGCACAGAAATCTTTGAACTCCTCTGATCTAAAACACATAGAATTATCCATAACCAATTTAGCAGGGACATCAAATCTTGTAAGGATATTATCCATTAAAAAGGTCATAACCACCTTACTTGTGGCTTTCTTGGTAGGTATATCCTCAATCCATTTGGTGAAATAATATGTAGCCACCAAAATCTATCTATGACCTCTACTGAATTTCTCACTTATTTCTCCTATAAAATCCATCCCCCATTGGAAAAATGGACCTTCAAATTGAATTGGACTCAAAGGTAAGGCTCCCTCATATTTCAATTTCCTAGAAAAATTTTGACAAGGTTCACATTTGGCTACATAATAGTGTGTATCCCTAAATATGCTAGGCCAATAATATCCTACCCTAATAATCTTGTGGGTTGTAGTCCTTGCTGAAAAATGACCCCTGCATGCTCCATCATTCAAATCTTTTAAAACCTTATCAGCTTGCATCTTATCCAAACAAAATAAAAGTAAACCATCTCTACTCTTCCAATACAAATCACCTTGAATTAAAACATACCATTGTTCGTGCAATTTCAAAGTCCTCTTCTTATTATCTATCATTGTCTTAGGATATTTCATGTTTTTCAAAAAATAAACGATAACAATGTACCAAGGTTGTCTTTCAATGCTTGTTTAATTACCACCTGGGCATTATTTATCTAGATAACTTCAAGTTTTGCTTATATCATTAGTTTTTCTAACCCCAATCCTCTTACTAATTTCATGATTTGGATCTCCAAATTGAATTCTTGAATGAGATTGATCCATCTACACCTTCGTCAAGTAACTTCTGACTGAGAAAAAATGTCCTTTACAACAGCACTTGAGACATAAGCAACCCCGCTTCCATATACTAGGTATAGCCTAAAACATTTCATAGCTTTCACCAAAGAATAAGCTTGTTTCTCCATTATTTCATACTTCAATTCAGAATTCTACAATGACTTACTAAAAAAAGAAATAGGATATTCATACCCCTCACTGTCCTTCTGCAAAAGAGGTGTTGCTATAGTATAAAAAGAAGCAAAAGAAAACAACTGGAATGGTTGTTTATAGTCAGGGGATTTCAAAATTGGTGCCTCTTGAATGGCCTTTTTAATCTTAACAAATGCCTCCTTAGCCCCATTGTCCCATTCAATTTTAGCATCTTTCTTCAGCATTTTTACAATAGGCTTGACAATCTCAACAAAGTTGGCAATAAATCTTCTGACAAAATTAATTTCACCAAAAAATGACTGTGCACCCTTGATATTTTTGGGCAATGGAACTTTATCAATAGTATCAACCCTATAATGATCAATCCTAAATCCTTCTCCAAATACAATATGCCCAAACAGTCTACCTTCAGTAACCGCAAACTGACATTTCTTAGGATTCAATGACACACCAAAATCCAAAGCTTTACATAATATTTTTTAAAGTGCTTATAATGATCCTCTGCATATTTTGAATAAGAAGTTATATAATCCTGATAAACTACCATAATGATATCAATAAACTCTTTAAAGGTTACATCCATTTCTCTCTGAAATGTAGCACCTGCATTGGTTAAACCAAATGGCATCCTAGAATATACATATGTTCCCCATGGAGTAGTAAAAGTTGTCTTATATTGTTCAAACTCTTTTACTTTTACCTAGTTGTATCCAGAAAAACCATCCATTATAGACAGCAAATCACAACCAGTTACCCTTTGTAACATTGCTTCCATATTAGGGAAAGAGTAATTATCCTTAAAGGAAGTGACATTCAAATTTGTAAAAACCACACAGAGTCTGAAATCCCCATTCTTCTTCCTTACTGGAACTAAGTTGGAAACCCAAGAGGAATGTCTGATAGGTTTAATGATTTCTTCCTCTCTAAGTTTCATCAATTCTTGTTGCATTTTTTGGGCCAAAGTTGGATTAATGGGTCTCTACTTTTGTCTGATAGGCTTGGAATCAGGCTTCAAGGGAATGTCATGTTGAAATAAATCCTCCCTATATGCTTTCATATCCCCATAAGACCAAGAAAAAACATGCTTGTACCTTTTTAGCAAATTTATCAAATTTGTTTTAATATAAGGAGCCAATTTCTTTCCCAGGTATACTATTTTAGGAGCAGATTCAAACCCTAAGTTAATTTCTTCCAAATCTTCCAACCTAGCTGAAGATTTCTGGTGAGAGCTACTATCATTATCATTGAAAATACCCTCTAACTCTACAAGGCCTTGTGGAATCTTATTGGTATTTAACTAAACAAGCTCCTTTCCAGCTATCATTTATTTTTCATCCACTACTTCTACCAATGCATTACAATCAATCTTTTGATCATCGTAATTATCAAAACATTAAATGGATTTTAGAATATCATCATCATCTTCAAAAAATTTACAATTATTAACATTATCAAGAATAAAAGGCCTGGACTTTGTCTTTATTAGGGAAATTCCAATCAATGTTAAATCATTTTCCTTTAAAGCAACAATTGGTAGAAAATCAGCCATAATATTTTTTGACCTTTCTACCCATTCAATTGAAAAAGCATAAAAAAACTCCAATTTATCCCATATTGCTTGCTTGTATTATTTCAATTTTTTATTTTTGGAAGCATACAAAGATCTGACCTGTGAAACAACTAATTCTGAATCCCCAAAAACCCTCAACATTTTAATCTTATGTTTCATAGCCACCTATATTCCCAACATTAGTGCCTCATATTCAGCAACATTGTTTGTACACTCAAAAGCAAGTAAAAAGGAGTACTTGAATGTGACACCTGAAGGAGAAATTAAAAAAAATACCTTCTCTTGATCCTTCTTTGGAGCATGCACCATCAAAATACAATTTCCATAAACCTTCATGTTGTAACTATAATTCATTGATAATAGGTTTAGTGCTTCTTAACAAACGCTCCACCTGATGTACTCTAAAGTTATCCATACTAGTATCAAGAAAACAAGTCATTTGATTAGGATCCATTTTTTCCGCCACAAGCAGGGCTCTAAGCTCCCTATATAACTTTACCGTATTACCATTAATGGTAATATTATCATAAGATAAATCCAACCGTACATTACCTCCAACTACAACCACCCACTTTCTTGACAACAACATCCCATAATGAGGCTGAATATCAACAACAATTATATTCATTATGTATGTTGCCTCAGGAAATGAAGCAATTGTTACCTCAACATGTCCCATGGTTCCTATAACACGAACCTCACTATTTCCCATTACATGACATGCTCCATATGAGGTATCAACATTCATGCCCAAACTTCTCATAACATCATAGGGCATAACATTAGCAACAACTCTTGAATCTATCATACAATTTCTAATCAACCTATTATTTACAAACAAGTGACATAGGATGGATCTACCTGTGAAGGATCCTTAGTAATTGTATCTCCCCCATAAACCTTTGGGGTCTTAAAACCCTGATTCCTTTTCAGTTCTACATCATCAAGTTTACTCTCTGATGTACTTGTAATGTTAGAAACAAAGAAAATATTGCTTCGCTATGTTCTTTGATCTTCATCATCTCTACTAAAGATACTGAAACCTTCATTTGTGTTAAATATTGTTTCGTATAAAAAGTAGGAACATTAATTGTATTAGGAGAAGTCAACTTACTCATTTTTGCTATATTTTGTTCATTATCTACCTTAGAAGAACTGTTATTCACAGAAAGTAGCTTGGGCTCGGTGAGTTCTTTAAAATACACTTTCTTTCATCTTAACTCATTTAGATTAGAACCCTTGATATCAAGGATCTATTTTGAGACTTATCCTGATCCTTCTAAATCCTTCTATTCCTCAAATTATATGTGCCCCTTGCGTGTGCCACAACTACAACAGTAAGAGACCTTATCTCTTCATTATTTGGTTTTCTAAATTGAAAATCCCTTCTATCATAACCAAATTCTTCATCATCAAAAGAATCGGTTTTAATTATTACGTTGTTGTTTGAATCAAACTTTTTATAATTAGTCTCGCACATATTGATACTCTTCCCCTCTTTATTTTTTTGATCTTGACCATCATTATAACCAGCAGATCTTATCAAAGATTGTGCGATTACACATTGAAAAGAAGAGTGAGGCATATTACAAGGTACACACCATGGTGTATCCTCCATGTTATTTGCTATATTTATTTTCAAGGGGTCAGGGGTATCTTTGTGTACGCCTCTCTCTCCAGTTTCCCACAGCTTTCCAAGGGCAGGGGTTAGTAGCCAAGGTTCACAAGTGCATGCAAATCTATTAAGCAATAACTACTAAACGAATGATGGAAACGTAAGCAAAAAAATGTACAAACAACGAAAAGTAAGACAAATGAATGCAAACCCTTCGAAGCTTGAAGTTTCTATTGTCTCTCTCTACTCCTTCAATAACGTTGTTCTTGATGCTCAATATTGGCTGGGCAGCGTCTATGACTTGAGAAGCGTCGAGATGTTGATAATTGCAAAGTGTGTGTGTGATCGCAGGATGGCCTGAATGCTGACAGAGTAATGGCNCTTGTATACTTGAAATCCTGGATCCTTCAAATGGTTATGAAGGGTCCATTATATAGGAAATGATGATGAAATGAGTGGTTGAGATCAATCCCAGAGATGGGGAGATGAACGGTTGTGATCAAAAGGAACA
>MU227020.1:2419896-2431028 GCA_018584345.1 Thuja plicata
TAATTGAATTCTTTTTAATTAAGAATTGCTTTATTTGATGAAATTAAATTAATTTAATTGAAATTAATTTAATTGGAAGAATATAATTAGTAAGTTTAAATATTTGATTTAAACTATAGTAAATTGAATTTAATTTATTAAATATTGGTAAATAATCATTTAAAGGTTAATTAATTAAATAAAATTAATTATTTAATTAATGTTGAGAATTGGATTAGATGATTTGAGAAATGATTTTAGAAGAAAATAGATGATTAATTAATGATTAGGAAACCATTAATTAATAGATGAAAATTAGGGTTTTAATGTAAAGTTGCAAGCTTGTCCATTTTAGGGTGTCTACACTTTGTTATCTTCTTTTTTTGAATTATCTGGGAGAGGTTTACCATCCTTCCAATTGGTATGATAAGGCATATCCTACATCCTTAGGCGCATGTCATTTTTCTAATATGTATTATGCCTATCATTTGAAAATCCTTTCTCATTTCTAGCAATTTTATAACTTAAATCCTTAACAGCTCCTAATAACTTATCAATTTTATCTTTCTCTATAAGAGTTTTTCTTTGAGATCCTTTAGGATTTTGCAATATTCGGATATCATCTCTTTTTCCTATCTTTCCTTTAGCTTTTCTATTACTTTCAATACTCAAAGCTGCTTTAAAAGCTTATGCAAGAGTTCCTGCCTCCTTAGATCTTAATTCATAACCAAACTTGGAATAAAAAGCATTTAAATAGAAAATCAAACACATTGCATCATTAGGCCTCAGATGATGTGGAATTCTATTCAACACCTTAACGAACCTAGTGTTAAAATCCAAAATAATCTCATTTGTGTGCTTTTGTATTGTTTTTATTTCTCCCAATTTGAACTTAGAATTTGTATGGTCTCCTTAGTTTTCCTTGAAAACTCTCTAAAATTCTTTCCAATTTCCAATATCACCATCTTGTAGGCCTTTGTACCACTCTCTGGCATCCTCAAGCAGTGACTGCATAAATAGCATAATTACATCCTCATGTTGGACCTCAAAATTATCTAACACATTTCTAAATGCACTGATATGATCTTCACCACACACACCCCCATTTCCTGAAAACTTAGGAATCTCAGACCTCAAAGCATTATCAATATTATTTAGATAACCTGGGATTCCATTGAAATAAATTTGTTTGTATGTATTTAAATGGATCTATGGTCTTTGGAAAGGGTTATTTCCACAATTTTGGAAATTAGCATTATTTTGAGGTGGGATTACAAATCATGCATTAGGCTGCAAATTTTGTTGCACAAGGGTAGGTTGAGGATTCAATTGTTGATTTTGCAGATGCAAGAATTGTTCCAATAGTTGTTGATACTTTTGTTGCTGATGTATCATTTGTTGATACATTTGATTTTGCACAGGATTTTTTGGCTTAATTTCTGGTACAGGAACTGAGATTTGGGGAACAAATATTTGTGATACTTGTAAAGGTATAAAAATCTCAGGAGGGGGGACATTAGTACTTGTATTTTGGTTAGGTATTGGAACACCCTCTTGTCGAGTTAAAATATATATCAAGGGTCTAGGATCTTGTTGATGTGGTTGTCCCTTACCCTTCCCTTTAGTCACATCATCTAATTCCTTCATTCTTTTGAGAAATAAAAAATTTCTTGTGAACATCTCTTGTCTAGTGTAATCATTTTCTATGTCTTCAAGTTCCTGCCTAAGCTCTTCATCTGTGAGCTCTCTAGTTTTCACCTTTGAGGCAGAGTTTGAAGTTTCCCTAGCATACAAAAATCTATCCTCCTCCATGGATAGTTCAACATTATTGTTAGAGAAAATATGTTTTGGCCTTTCAATTTTAGTATTTATCAATATATTGTCAAACACATTTTCTTGAATGTCTTTATCCAATTCCTCTTGCTTCAATTTCTCTTTTTTATCCTCCCTATCTATTTTTCCTTGAAACTCCCTAGCTGTGTCTTTCATTTGCAGATTAAAGTTCCTAACCATTTCAGCTTGAGATCCTTCAACATTTTCAAGGTCTTTAGGAGGTTCAATATAGGATGAAACTCTGAAATCCATGTCTTCATCAACATAGATATGATTACCATCATCATCATCATAACAATAAGAACCAGAGCCTTTTGGTATCTCATACTGGTTTTTATGATTCCTTAAAGATATATCATTAGGAAATGAATTTTTTTGTCCTCGCATTAGAGGATTATATTGAGAACTTTCAGCATTTGAAACATTCTTATCAAGACAAGGGGGAATATAGGTACTAGAAGGCGAAAATATTTCACTTCCTGAGTCCTTTTTTTGCCATTTTTTCCCTTCATCACTTGTTTTTCTATGAGTCCTCCCTTGATACAAAGATCTCCTTCCTGCAATGTTTGGTTCTGATTTATAAGAAAAACAAAATTATTTCCCTGTATTTTACCAAACACTATATCTTCTTTATTTGTACTACAAAATGAGATCTCACTAGACAGAAATAGTAGAGTCACCACCCTTCACGAGAATTATAAATATTTGTAAAAATTTCCTCAACAAAGAGAATCACACTCAAACATTATCACTTTCACAGATCACACTCTTTTCCCTCAAACACGTACTGGTAAAATAGAAGGGAAATAGAAAATATAACTTCACTTATTTAATAGAATTCCCCAAAAATCAGGTCCCTAGTAGAGTCTCCATTTATGTTGGTATTTTTTTCTTACTACCCTTAATTCTAAAAGATCACTAACTTTGGTTGTGGCTGTTAAAGAACACAATGAAATCAATCACTACTTAATCCACAAACAAGGACAAGAAAATCCCAACAATAACAAGGTCATTTGACCTTCTACACTTCAAACTCCTTGAAATCTGGGTGGGTATACCCTTACTTCATCTACTTTCTCAAATAATTATTATAAAATCTCCTCAGTAGATGACCACATGGATAAAATAGATAAAACCTGATAGTTTATCTAACAAATAAAGCATATGAGAGTTTATATTTCAATTTGTTTCACCATACTTTTCATGTATCCCCTATGACCAGTTCCTAATCCATTTCGGTTACAGACTCACATAAAAGCATAAAATATTTGATAGCACAATCCATTAATTGCTCAACATAGAATTTAAAAGAAAATATGCCTTACATATAAATCTTTAAATTCAATGGATAAATATTATCAAATTTGTAACAAATGACAAACTCTTCCAATTAATTATCTCGGCATGTTTAATTCTTTCCTTGAAAGATATAAAAAGATAACAACCTCATTTCTGATAACTCAGAGAGACAAATTGAGATAAATCCTTAATTTGTATTCAATTCGTAAAGAGTCAGATGTGATACAAAGACATATTATCAAGCTCTTACTACCAATTTACTATCAAAACACCATATATTATTCTCAGAGAATATATAACTCCAAAATGTATTATATTGTGCTTAACATAGACTAACATAACCCCTCACAAGTGATCCTGGAATTCCTTTTATAGCTTAAGGAATGCAACAAGCTTCAAACTTTTTGGAATAAAAATTTACAGCCAAAACAACAAAAGAGAAAGACACAAAAATGGGAATAGATTTTTAAATTTAAAATTGATCTTGGGAGATTCACTAAAATTGGACTTTGGTGCCTTTGTCTATTGGTATTTAGAATAACTTAATTGTGTGTCTTGAAGGTCATCTGTAGCTTCAATAACAAATTCAAAATGCCTTTGAATATATTTATCCTCCATGTTGACATCGCCCAGGGACCAAGTCATCTAACTATTGAATAGGACAAAAACAATTAGCTTGAGGCCTTCTTGCCTGCCTTTAACATTTTTTACCATCTGGAAAATTCCTTATCTGTAGGCCAACTGAACCCCTTTATAGTCTCTAGATGTGCAACTAACTCCAACCAACAAGAATTTGTGGTAGCTCTTGCATCTAAAATGAATTTGGTTAATACCACCACGACTCTGAAATGGGAGTCCATTACCTCATTAAAACTGTAAATATCCATGTCCATGTGGAGGAGAACTTTTGTATTAATAAAAATCATATCAAATTATTCTCCTCATACATCAATTGATTTCAATTTGTTATCCTTATCCTAAATAGAGGAAACAACGGATTGGTGAGCTTCACCCAAAACCATCAATTTATCCTTTATCAATAAATCCTTTCCTTTGAAAATTTTAGTCAAGGAATTTACTATTTCGACCATGTCCT
The DNA here is from genome assembly GCA_018584345.1 of Thuja plicata. Classification (NCBI taxonomy): domain Eukaryota; kingdom Viridiplantae; phylum Streptophyta; class Pinopsida; order Cupressales; family Cupressaceae; genus Thuja; species Thuja plicata. Next base: position 2,424,104 of record MU227020.1, read on the forward strand.
TAGTTTCATTTACCTTATTAGGAAAATCATCCCTGTACTCCATGGCAGTGTCTAACTTCTCCATTAGCACATTCCTTCCAGCCCACTCATTACAAAAAGGCTCCAAAAGTAATAAAGCATTAGAACAAACATTATCAATGTTCTTCAAAGCAATATGCATACCATGAACTATACCCATTTTACGTTTTAGGATATCGACCCTATGCTTCAATACTTCCATTAAAACAGTGATTACTCCCATATTTCTTGTTTCCTCAAGCTTCTCAATTATGTCTATATAATCTTCTAGTTTGGCCTTTTCAGCAACTAGAGTTTGTATATCTGTAGAAAATGGGACTAATTTATCCTAAACTTCAATCTCTACATCAACCATAGCTTTATTTTCATCATTTTTAGACTTCTCTTTCAGCTCTCTTATTTGTTCTTCCATAGCCACATTCTTCATTATCACCTCTTCATATTTCTTTGCAATAGAGATCAATTATTGGTAAGTCTTTGTGTATCTGCGTGACATATCCTCTACTTTAGCCAAATTCATAAAAGAAACTTTTGTCATGAAGGAAGCAATTTTAGTATCCCCTGTATTCTACGAATTCCATATCATTCTATCAGCTCTTTTCACTTCCTAAATATTTATCATATGAGACTTCTGAGTGGATGGGGCCAATGACCAAATTTCCAATGTCTTGGAATTGGGATCAAATCCTGGTCCTCTTATTATGTCACCAATATGAAACTCATACCTTAATAGTGGGTTTGGTTGCCTCCTTATCTAATCAATAATGAATGTGGACTGGAGATCCCAATCTGGTAACAACAACATTCCACTATTTTTTACAAGCAATCTTGCTTGTTCCATAGTTGTATGTTCACTATCAGGGTCATATTCTCGAAGATCTTTAACAATTTGTTCATTATTTTCACTTTCTCCCTCTCCCATATCAAGAATAGTTCTCAACTCATTCTGCTTTAATTTCATTAAAAAACTCTTGAACTCGTTTGTTTTAACAAAATCATCATCATCCAAGAAATTATTGGACATCATTATTCTTTCATCCATTGGAAAATCAAGAGGCAAATATGTCTCTCTTATCCCTTCTCGAGGTCCCTCGTCTTTGATTTTTTCTCTAATCTGATGAAAATATTTCCCCCACTCCGCAAGAACTGCCTTTGTAGGACCTCTTTTCAATATTTCCAAAGATTACTCAACCTTCTACCTCTTTGCAAGTGGCTCCCTAGTGGATTCAACTTCATCTCCACTTTCCACAAAATCCTCTTGTTGTTCCAAAGGCCTTTTACTTTGAGAAGAGAAGAGATCTTATGACCTATGTGTCTCAGCAACCATTTCTTTCAGTTGTGGCATTTTTTCCATTAGGACCTCATAAGAAGTCAACATGCTTTCAATCCTCTTAAAATAGGACTCTTTAGGATAGAAACCTAATAAATTTGGATCCATCTCTCTAAATTTGGCCTCAACCCTCATCAAATCATTCCATTTTCCCCTTCTCCCCTAGACAACACTCTTATCCATCAAATTTATTACATCTTCATCGTCTAAGGGTTCATGATCTACGATTTTGGCCCAAGAGGTCATCTATTTTATTGCCACCTTTATAAAACCTTCTGGATCACAAAATCTGGGTGTAGTAGTGACCAACCTATATTTCTTTAGAAAAACATTCATTTGATCAAAGTCCTTTCTCCCAATAGTGAAATCATTCACAACCCATAGCCTAGGAAGAAAAGTACATTTTCTATGTGGCTCTAAGAATTATTTATCCACAAGAGTCAATTGCCAAATAACTCCATGTAAGAAAGCCTAGGAGGTACAAAATAAGGTAGAATATGTGGATTTTGTGGACACCCATACACCCTTATAATGGTAAAATTATCAAAAAATTAGAAATACCCCTAGTTATGTGAAATAGGCCAATTCAGTACAAAGTGTTTAGGTCTCAAAATTCTTCTTAATTGAGTCACTAATCTCTCCTTTTTTGTTCCGAACATCTCTAAAATAGGCAGCACAATCCAATTTTCAAAATACAGAAAAGAAGAAAGATAAGTATTGATATCACATACCTGAGTCAACCTTTGTATCAGAGATGATACACGAAGCTCTTCCTTGTGTATAATAAGTTCTTTGTCCATTCGATCACTATTGAAGTATAGGGTCAGGTGCATCAATATGGAGTAATGCTTGAAAGAAACACTACTACCATCCTTCTGTATTTCAATTAGAGATTCATGAATTTTATTGAGCACATATCTTACATAGTCATAGTCACTTTTGGATGTTGTATATTCATGGCCTTCATTAATAAATCAGTAGGGATTGTGCCTTCTCCATCAAGATCCAAAAAATTTCATAACCCATACACCATGCATTGAAAATAGAAGTGAAATTTGCTTAAATCATAAGGCGCATTCACATCAGCAAGAAATGGAATCGATTTTCTATTAACCCTAGGCATGTACCTAGGGATAGCATGTTGCATTATCACTATTTTGTGGGACTTATAATTTCTCTTCTCTTTCTATAAAATCAATCTCCGTACAAGTTGCACCAGATATATGAAATTATGTTTATACTTACTAGGGTCAACTTGTTCTTTCTTCTGATAACCCTAGTTGTAGAATAATATGCCTTTATCAATTCTCTTACTAAGTCCACATCCATGTACACATCAAGAACAACCATCTTTTCCATGTTCATCTCCCATGGATTCGACATTGGAATGTCCTTAACTCTGTTATTCCAAAAATAATTGAAAAGGAAAGTCCCAAAGGTATTTGGGGTTTTTGGATTTTTGTGTTGATCACACCCATCTTTCCATGCATATTCTTTTGCAAACAAGTTTGACATTCCTGGTAAGAGGTCTATGAATTCCTCTGAATACTTCACTTTCTTTCTGTCATCGTATAACCACCACTAGATGTAGCCTTGGAATCACCACTGGTTGTAGCCTTGCTCATGTTCACAACTATTAGGAAGCACAATCAACTTGACAAATAAATTGATGCACTTCAGAACCAACGCTATCTCACAATTCTAACAGCTTCAATCACTTTTTGCATTTACACTAGGACTCTGAGAGAAAATCTGCAATTATGTGAAAATACTCAATACAATCATGCCTTGTATAAATTCTTGAGATCAAGATCAGTAATTGTCATCTCAATCATTAATTTCAAAAATTCCATCATTAATCCCTGCAATATAGCCGTGTTAATTAATTGGAGCTATTGTTGGCATGAATGCAAAATTTGAAATATGCCCTTTTGAAATTATCAGTGAAAAGTATGAAAAAATCCACATGGCAATTCCCGATTTGTTCAACCCCTCATTCCCTTGTTATATCTCAACAATATCTTAGTGAAATCACTTTTACACATGGTGCATTGTCACTAATTATTGACCCAAATGACTACCCTTTATAATAGCTCGAGATCTAGAGACAAGTCACTAATGGTCTAATATTGTGCTCTCTACTTAAAATTGTTAAGGTTTCAGAACCTAGCGAGCTGGCGAGCAAGGTCACCAAAACACCCATCACTAACTCTCTAATAAAAAATGTTAAGACTCTTACCTCCCGCAAGTCAGCGACCATTAAACCAAAACTGCTTATCACTACATCTCCACCATTTTCTCTTATATATATTATATGTCACGAGCTAGCGATAACCTTTCATCAAAACTTTTTGCCACATGAAAAGTACTCGCTAACTCTCCAATCTTAAAAGAAACTATCATTACAACCTGAGAGCTAGTGATGACCTGAAACTTAGCTTTAAATTTTCTTCATGGCATTCACTCTCCAATTCTCTAACTGTTATTGTTGACCATTTTAAACCCATGTGACCTCGCGATAAGTGATTGCAAGTTGTTTAGTCACCAGCTCTCCAGCATTTTAAGTTACCTTTATAAACCATAGTGAGATGGAGAGCTATCAATTTGGACAAGTGGCAATGAGTCACTATCTCTCCAACCTTTTATGATACCAACATGAGAACTCAAGAGCTAGCGACTAACTAAATTTTTTACCTTTATCACCATAGCATTTAAAAAACCTTCACATGGAATTCTCTCGCTAATTCTCCAACTTTTAACACTTAACCACTAATAATCACACAAGCTGGTGACAACTTAAAAGCTTAACCACAAACATGCTACTCGCCAAGTTGTGGGTTAACATTACTAACTACTTAGAAATGTACAAGCTAGCGACAACTCAAAGTTATGACATAAAAATAAACACTCACTAGCTTGCGGGTTAAAACGTGCGTTGCTCATTAGACTTGAGACCTAGCGACAAACAAGAAACATGCTAGATGAAACCCTCCTGGCTAAAAAATAAAGACGATGTGTACTAATGAGATTTTGAAAACTTTACACAACAGGATAACCAAATAAAACAAACCCTTCATAGCGAATGGGAATCACTCCCTAGGCTTTAGAAAAACCCAGCGCGGGAAAACTTTAAAACAAAGACTAATTACTACTGCCCTAATATGACACAAGAACAAAATGGAAGATACTCAACAAATTGTAGTACCAGAAGAACCTTTGACAGAGAATATAGATTTAACTAAGGAAATAAATAATTGTGAGATGAAGGACACTAATGTCATTGACATTGACCAGACAATAATGTTATCGATATGACTCAGAAGGATGAGGAAGTAGAGGTGAAAAAGGTAATCAGTGGAATTAAAACTGATACACAAGATCCTATTGCTATTGTTGATACTAATACACCCAATGTTACTGCAAAAGTTGAAGAAGAGGCAAGAGACACTGCACTAGTTGAAGATGAAGACTTTGATGATGACAAGAACATGAAGTTGATACAAAGTCCTATTCAGCTGAATGTGTTGAGCCTTGAGGAGCTTATGAATATTGCTACTTTAGCATAGTAAAGGGAAAGGAAACAAATTTGGAAGTCACATAAAAAGGATAGTGAATTAATCTCACTGACTTCACAATTTTTGAGAAAGATTATGCCTGCACATGTAGTGAACCAGAATGAATCTACATCTATTTAGTTAAAGTTTTTTGAAGGCAGCTAACACAGGCTTTGAATCACTAAAACAATCTACACAAACTAAAGCTAAGAGTGAGTGTGAGGATCACAGACTTAATTATCTTAAGGCTAAGGTAATCACTGATAAAAATTCATTGAGTTTGGCTATTCAGAGTATCAAGGATGCATTAGTAGAGGGAAGTAGATTATACAAAGGATGCATAGACTTCACTGCTTCTATCTCTAATGTTGATAAGGTGATTAAGGAGTCTAAAGTCAAGTTAGGTCAATTTAAAAAATAATTTAACCCCTTGCAGAAGTTAGCCTCATTTTATAAAGCACAAGTGGCTACTATTCATGATAATATCAAGACACTTGTTGCAAAGAAAGAGCAAGTAAAAGGAAGGATTGAATAACTTAGGAACCTCATTGTTCCTAAACTTGATATTATGACGCGCAGCTTGAAGGAAGCAGAACTAACATATAGGATGTTTGAGACTATATATCTGATATGTACTAAGGAAGTAACTTATGCTCTATTAGGAAAAATTATGATCATGGAGATCTTGATTAAAATTTGGGACAATGATCATGCAGCTTTCAAGAGAAATTTCTCTTAGATTTTCAAATTGTTGTAAGTATGCTTGAACACCTTGTATAGATTTAGGATTTTGGTAGGCAATTTTGGAGTAGTTCCTAGACTTTTCCATTCATGTCAAAGGGGGAGAGATAAGGTATAAAAATGACATATCTAGCTTAGGGGAAGCTAATTTTTTGTTTGGAGAGAGAAGGATTAATATTTTTGGAGTTTTGCATTTTTTACACTTAGTCATTTTTTTTATAAGTGATGTCATCAATGCCAAAAGGGGAGATTGTTGGAAAGAGACACTAATGGAGAGATTATATGTTGACATTGATGGAAAATACACATATTGCAAATGATTGGCTATTTTTTTTTTGTGATACTGAAGGTCAGATAGTAAAATTGGTTAAGTACAGACTTACTAGCACAGTGATACAGTTTTGGTATTTAGATCGGTATTAGCACATGTGATAGAATTTTGATGTGTGATAAAAACAAATGATTAATAGGACATATATACATCTATGTTTATGATCACAGATTTTAACATTAAGATTTGATAGAGTTATGATTTGTTTAGTATCAGGTTAATAGGTCTGAGACTAAGACTGAGACAATTGATCATTAGATCGTGCAACGATCCTATTGGATTGAAGGTATGATTGGTTTGATCGATGGAGGAGTTAGAGCTAAAAATTTAAATTTTATGATTTGGTTTAGCATGGATATTTGATAAGGTATTTTGCCGAAACACTACACACTACTTATTTTTTTCTTATGACCAATAGTGTTAAGGAACAAGTTGATATATAAGATCAATTTTTTGAGATGGATCAAAGGATAGCGATAGATATTGTAATGTGAAGGTTAAGGCATGAGATATACTACTAAAGTGACATCATTCAAAATTTTGCATGCTAGTTGATCAATTATACACTTCACTAGAACTGTATTAGCATACTTGATAATGTTTGTTAGTTCATAACTGAGACAGTGAGTCCTATCTCTTTTCTATCACATTACCGAGGCAGTGAGCCTTGTTGGTGATTTTTGTAGTTGAGCAGTGAGCTCTAGGCTGTAAGCCTGAATGCATGTAATCTCACCCTTAATCGGGCTTTTTATTTCTGCAGAATTAAAACATATTGTGGGTTCCATCCTCACTGTGGTTTTAACCCTAACAGGGTTTCTACGATAAAAATTATGGTGTTATGGTGTTATGGTTGTTGTGTTATGTTTTACTTTCAGTTGTGTTGATTTCATTAATATACAAATTTTGGTTGAATGTAAATTTGTTGGAACACTGATTCACCCCCCCCCCCCC
>MU227020.1:2449026-2481236 GCA_018584345.1 Thuja plicata
ATCATATGATATAGTTCCAACATCCTTGGAAAGTGTCATGAAGAGCTTAGGGTGTATTGGGAAAATAATTTTTAATATTTATTCTCATTATTGTTTGTAATACATACATAAGGGGTGATGGGTTCCACTGCCAATGATAAAGGTGGGTTGTGGACACAAATATTTAATATTATTTTGCCCACATGTGGATGCCTAGAATGGGATAATCAGTGACATGAGAAGTGGAAAAGTAGTGACCTTTGGGCCTCTCTGAGTAGGCACTTGGAAAGGCAACATGTGTCTCTTTGTACTTTTTCATTGATTATATTTAATATAATGTTTATCCTCTATGTTTGGGTACCCAAGATTGAGAGGATATATTGGAGCCATAACCAGTTTCCTTTTGCAATATGTGGACGAAATCCAAAATTTGGGGAATTTTGGAACGAATAGACTTCTTTGATGTCTTGTTTGGTGGTTTTGGAGTTCACATAAGGTAGTGTTGAAAAAAATTATATTTTAGCTAATTTTTAGCATCATAAAGAAGGATCTAAGCATGGTATTTCCACATTAAAGAAACTTAATTTCAGATTTACATACGTTTCATATTTTCATGATGTATTGTCCAAGCCTTGTGTCTCATCTTTTGATTGGTTATTTGGATAGATATTGGATTTCCCAACTTTTGGTATTTGAACTTGTATATTTTGCAACACATGATAACATCATGTTTTTTTTTGTTTTTTTTTTAATTTTTTTTTTTTTTTTTTTTTTATATCACGATACATCCCATCATATGTTATAAAAATACCAAGTTGCTGGAAATAATCAAAACCCTATGCAAGGTGCATAGAATCTATCTTAAAAATAAAAAAAATTATATCATCCATCAATATGCATCTCTTCAACATTTACAAACAATTGAAAAATAATATAACCATTTCATATATCATATTTTCTTGCACATGATAGTCATCGATTATTCATATTTTGATACATCTCTCTTCCATTCATCACTAATATTTTCATCCTTAACATTTATACTTTAAATACTCTATCTATTATCACTATTCCATTCATACTGATCTATCTTATTTCTATTTTCATAAATTTTAACAACACACTCTCGTACTTTAAGCCCACATGTAATATTGAGAGATCATTCATAAACTATATTAATCCTAAAATCAAAATCTCAACACTCGGGGAATGTCATCTCATCCCACCAAGTTTCTACATCTACTTTATTTGGAACTATTGGAAAGAAACACTGCTCTTAATATCTTGTATATTTTCATTGATGGAAACCATACATGATTTTGAAGGTCACTTGTCATACTGTGGTGATACCAAAGGTTAGGATGTAAATTTGGCTAAGTATGATAGAACAGGCACAGATTAAAAAGTTTGGTATATGGCTGGGTACAGACAGGTGTAATGGATTTTTGGTCATCAAACCTAGGAGGAGCTTCACTGAGGGATAATATACCTTATTTTATGTCTACATTAGTTGGTGATATCAGATAATTGAGTTATGATGCTCTGTGTAACATTTTTCTTACTGTTAATTAAGAACAATGATATAGTTTGGTGGATCATTAAGGGATCCTAACAGATCGATTTATTAGCTTAATTTGGTAGAGACAACATGGTATATAATATCTATGGAATTTTTTGAGGTTATCATAACATTTTGATGGAGGATTTTTTTGACACTTCACATAGTACATTTTATGCTTTGGAAGCCAACAAACGAAGATCTTATTTTTGATATCTGATATATAAGATTGAGTTTTTGTGATGAATTATGATTGCGATGGTTAGATTTCTAAGGATATATGTTGTATGTGAAAAGAATCATTAATCAGTGGTTTGATTGGTAGTTGATCAGATATTTTATGTTGCACTTCCATGAAAGTGTACTGGCACATGTGATGTTGTTTCTCAGTTCAACATTTTGATTATTGTCAAACACTTTTGTAAGGCACTGAGCCTTCCCATTTTGTAATCTGAGAAGTGATCTCCAGGAAGTGCGCTTGAATGCATGTGCATTCCCCTTATTGTATCTAAACCTTTAACAAGGTTATTATTTCTATAGAAGTATTTACTTGTGGGTTTCGTCCCCATGGTGGTTTTTCCCTTAACCGGGTTTCAACACACAAAAAACATGGTGTTATGATTTTGTTTATTTGCTTATGTTGTTTATTTTTTATTAGTCTTGGTTTATGGTTAAGAATTCATATTAATAAGGCTAAAAGTGTTAGAACACTATTTCACCCCCCCCCCCCCCTNTTAGAACACTTTTTCCCCCCCCCCCCCCCCTCTCAGTGTTCCTCAATGCTAACAATTGGTATTAGAGCCTCGTGCCTCGAAGGAAGTTTAACAACTTGAGGAAGATCCTGATGGTAGATTCACAGTTTGTAGCAATCTTTAGATACAACTCTTGATTACACTTGAATATCTTGACAAATCAAATGTTCATAACTGAGAATTAGAAGAAAGACGCAAGAAAGCTAAAAAATTCATTGGAAATTTGAAAGAACAATTGAAAAAATATAGGGACAAAAGGAAATAGCATGTTGAGTAGATGAAGAAGAAAGAAAGCAATGATGATTCTCAAGCCTTGAAAGAAAAATCAAATGAATGTGAGCAACTTTCAAAAGAAAATGATAATCTAAAACATGAGATGAAATCCATGGTAATGAAGATTACTAAGGATATTGGGGCAAATAAAAAGAATGAAGAACATCATGAACAATCTTTGAAGGATAAGTCTAAGGAGTGTCATAAACTTAACTGTGAGATTGGACAATTGTAGCTTGATCTTGATGAATCTATGCATAATGAGAAAGAACCTGAAAGGGTTAATGAGGTTCTTATAAGTGAGCTTGTTGTTGCTAGTGAATTCAAAGAAAAATTCAAAATAGGTTCAACAAATCTTGATGAACAACTTGAGAGCCTAAGGCCAATAAGAGATACACAAGGACTTATATTTGAGAAGGGAGAAATTTTTGGATCTAGTTAGAATAACTCTTCATTAGACAAACAGAATGAGAAACCTAAAAATACTCCTATGAGACAACCTAATGAACAAAAATTAAATGGGAGATGCTTTACATGCAACTAATTTGGGCATAAGTCAAATCAATGTAGAAGAAAACCTAATGCTACATCTTTTTCTGGTTAGTGTTTCACCCTCTACAAGCATGGACACAAATCAAATGAGTGTAGATCAAAGATGAATAACTTTGTGAACCAAGGGAACATAACTTGCTATAAATGCAACAACTTTGGTCACATTGCGAAGCAGTGTAGATTAAGGACAAATCAAGAAAACACAAGGTATGGAAACTCTAATGTGATATGCTTCAAATGTAACAATCAAGGTCACATTTCTTGGAATTGCAGATACAATAATGCTAATATAAATATGAGAGGTTCGATAGAAATAAATAATGTGAAGGATGAAAAAGGGAAAATAAAGATTGGTGTCGAAGAAATTAAGAAGGAAATGAGAAATACATGGGTGAGAAAAGCACAGATTGATGCTAATGGAAAGATCACACTAGTATCTGGTGTGGATATTTCATTAGACAACTGATTAGGTTAGAGACTTAAGGGGGAGCTTTTCAAGAAAAATTTGTACCTGACCCCTGAATCGAATGGATCGATGAATGCGATCAATGTAGTATAATTCAAAATAGAGTTTAGAATACAATGGAATCATTCATGGATGGATATGAACAATTTGTTGAGGATCACATAAATATTTGTGTGTTATATTTTAAAATGCAAATTTTGAACCTAGGGTACGACGCATTAATTACGTTTCACTTTTTGACTTGCAAAGGTTTAAAAAGGCAATCTAACACTCCATTCTTCACCATTCTATCATTTTGAGGTGATTGAACAACATTTGAGGTAAAATTTTAGAAATCTATCGCCAAGCCCTCTGCTTTTGTGTAAAAATGTATTTTGCAATCCATGACTTAAATTTCTGACTTTGAATCATGGATGCATCGATGATCATTGATGTTGGACAAACCTAGGCCAAAATTTAAGAAACTTCCACATAAATCTATGGGAGATGACACTCGGGGAACATATTCTAAATTTCCTTACAATTTTTTGTATGTGGAAGATATTAGGGTTTACATCCACTATAATTTTGAAGAGTTAGGAGAAAATGCAATTGTTGACATGTATGAGAAACTCTGTGAGAATGGAAAACTAAAGGATGAGTTTAAAGTCTTGGAGACCATGAAAATTTACCAAGTTATGAACTTTCACACTTTTGATGAGACTAAATGGATTAAGCTAGTGTTGAGTAGAATGCACGACCAATTCATATGGCTTGATAGACCGTACAAAATCACCAAGGAAGTCTTAGAATCAATCACTAGATTTAATGCATGTGGTGAGTTTGCAACCCTAAAATCTATTAAGAAGGATATTTTCACTCAATTGGTTGAATAATAGTGGGACAAACATGCAATGTCAGTAAATAATATCAAACAACCTGATGTGAGATTCACAACAATTATTTTGGGATATAAGGTACACCACTTTAGTAGGGAAAATTCAATCTCAAGTACCATCATTCACACTGCTTACAGAATTGTGTAGGAAAATGCAAAGCATGACATCTATGAGGCATTGAGGATACAACTATTGGAGAATTTGGCCAAAATCAAGAAGGATAAGAAGAAAATATTCAAGTGTGGTTCACTAATTTTATATATTTTCTTCTGCTTCATGAATTTATTTCCTAGAATTGGCAACATCACATGGAAGAAAGGAGTACCGATGGAAATTTAGATTAGAGACTACTATCTTATGCAAGATACGAAATTGGTAATGAGTACAATGTGGGGATACTTTAATTATTTTTATGAGGAAATGTGCAAGAGGTATAGAATTCCAAGAGAGCTAGTTGAGAAATATGAAGACATTATTTGTTTTATGGTGGAGATTGATGCCTTCTTGATGGAAGCAGTGGTGCCATGAAAATATTGGACTATGTTGATGGGATATGAAGTGGATCCTGATGTAGTTGAAATTCATGTCAACAAATTTGTTATTGAACATGTTGATGCTAATGAATAAAGGTTTGGAGCTTATGCAGAGAAGAGTGAGAAAAATTACACTGAACTACATAATCCTGCAAGGGATAAAAGTATTAGAAAAGAAGTTGATATGGTAGGTGAAAGGATGGGATTCTATAAGGAACAAATGTAAGAAGCAAGGAAGTAATATAAAGAGGAAAAAAGGAAGAAGGAAGCAAAGGAAAGTGATCCAATTGCTATTGGTTTTGATGTTGATGCACCTATCACTTCCACTATATTTTCATCTTCATCAAAGGATAGACAGACAAGAAGTTTAGTGAAAACATTCATAAGTCTCGTGGAGAAGAAGCCTACCCCTACAAGGAAATCATCTACACAAAGGAAACTCACACTGAAGTTCACTCAGTCAAAATTAGCCAAACCAAAGGACAAACCTAAATCTTCAAGTAAGAAAGTGAAAAATAAAATCCAAAAGGGTGTACAAAGGAGTAGAAGTAGAGGGAGATGAAACAGACTCATATGATGTTGTTAGAGAATTGAAAGCACGGGTAGTTGTGGCTACAAGCATAGTAAGTGGATATTTATAAGAAGAACCAACATGTAAGAAGCCTAAAACTATCATTATTGGTAACCCACATTTCACTATTAATGATGTGCTTAAGAATGTGACAACTCATGGTATTTTAGTTCAATTGAAGAAGTATTACAATATATATGATGATCAAGAGAGAAGAACACTTGAGGAAGGGGTTATTTTATATCTGAACAAATAAAACAAAGCCTTAATAGAGATTAAAGGTGATATACCTAATGAATTGTATGATATCCTAAAAGGAAGGAGATTGTCAATGTTTGAAGAGGACAAGAGGATTGAAGAGATAATTTTGACGAATCTCCATCCTTAATTGCAAGAGATGAGATAAAAAACATTCTTGATAAAGCAAAGAAAGAGTTCATGAGAAAGACAAGAATCAACAAGCTAATAATTGGAAAAGTAGATGAGGTTGTAAAAGATACAGATGAAGCCTTCAATAAAATCTTACTAAAAAAATGGTATGATGTTGATGAAGGGACACGTGATGATACCATTTTCTATGACAATGAACCAGTAACAAACCTTGGATATTATAATGATGCGCCAGATGTATTCATATCAGGCATATCGTTCAGCTTATCTATTAGAGACCAAGGAGATGAATTAAATGATATATTGATGACCTTATCAGAAGGTGATTATGTTATGGAAGATAAGGAGAAGGAAAATGTTGATGATGATGTTTAGATTGTTGATGAAAGTGAGAAAGGAGATGAAAAAGAAAAAACATGCAGATCAAACTAACATTGAGTTAGAGAAGGTGAAAAAAGAAAAGGAATCAGCTAGTCATAAGAAAGATAAAGGAAAAGGAAAGGTTCAAGAATATATAGATAAGGTGAGGATAAAGCCTTGGATGCAAAGGTTGAACATAAATTAGAGGCAAGAGACTACAAAGGAAGTGAAGGAATTGCTTTATGTGGGGTGGAAAAAATTTGGAGGTTGTACAGTTAATTCAAGGTCCAATTTAGTTAGATTTAATGAGCGCTGTATAGATGATGAGGCTTTCTTCGGTAGTCTAGGCCAAATCTAGAAAATAAATCTTGAGGACACACATGAAGGACAATAAACTTCTGGAACTTGCATTGGATGTATTGAAGAAGATAATGTCAACCTGTCCTACTGATCATAATGATTCATCATCAAATAAGCTTGAAGGTCTTTTGAATGTTTTTCACACACACTTTGAGTCACTAGAGAAGTCGACATTGATTAAGGTGCCAGCGTATTTTGATGTTGAAAGGTTCAATCAGTTGAACATCTTGGCTGCAAAAGACATAATATCATTGGTAGTTGAAATTCAAAGGCTAAAGCATGCACTGACCGAAGGAGGTAACACATCTAGAGAATGTATTGAATATCCTAGATGTTTGGTAGACATAAAGAAGATAATCAGGTAAAGTGAGGATAAGTTGTCAGAATTATCTAGATCATATGATCCTTTGACAAATTTGGCATCTAGTCATGCATATTAAGTTATATCTTTGGATGAAAGATCAAAACCTTAGCGACAAAGAAGGAGAGGATAAAAAGTAGAATTGTTGAGTTGAGGAATCAAATCACACCTAAACTTGACATCCTACTCAACATTCTGAGAGAGGTAGAGGCAACCCACACTTATCCAAATGCACCCGACCTTGTTGAAGCAAAAAAGTTGGCCTATTCTATTTGTGGATAGATTGAGATTGGAAAGAGTATAAAGAAGATTTGGGACTCAAATTTTGGCACCCTGAGAAATAATTTCTCAGATGTTTTCAAGCTTTTGTAAGTATATTATGCATACTTGTATATACCAAAGATATACAGGATTTTGGTAGTAAAATTTTGCTTTGATCCCGACCTTTTCCATTGATGTAAAAGGGAGAGAGATAGGAGTGAAAAATGAGTAGAGGAGAGAGATATTCATCTCATGGGGAGCATGAGATTTTTTTTGAGGAGTTTGGAGTTTGGCAATTTTGGTTGGACACTTAGTCATTTTTCACTAAGTGTTGCCATTAATGCCAAAGGGGGAGATTGTTGGCAAGAGACGCTTATCGTAATAGCTTGTATGATGTCATTGATGGAAACCATACATGATTATGAAGGTCACTTGTCATAGTGTGGTGATACTGAAGGTTAGGATGTAAATTTGGCTAACTATGATAGAACAGGCACATGTTACAAAGTTTGGTATATGATTCGGTACAGATAGGTATAATGGATTTTTGGGAAACAAACCTAGGAAGAGATTTAGTAAGGGATATTATACCTTATTTTATGTTTGTAGCAGTTGGTTATATCAGATAATTGAGTTATGATGTTCTGTGCAACAATTTTCTTACTGTTAATGAAGAACAATGATATAGTTCGGTGGATCATTAAGGGATCCGAACAAATCAATTAATTGATCTATTTATCAAATTATTTTGGTAGAGCCAACATAGTAGATAATATCTATGGCATTGTTCTAGGTTAACATAATGTTTTGATGGAGGATTTGGTTGACACTTCACACAGTACACTTTATGCTTTGGAGGTCGACCAATGAAGATCTTGTTTTTTATATCTGATATATAAGATCGATCTTTTGTGATGAATTATGATTGTGATGGTTAAATATACTAAGGATATATGTTGTATGTGTGAAGAATTAGTAATTAGTGGTTCTATTGGTAGTTGAGAAGAGATTTTGTGTTGCACTTCCACGAAACTGTACTGGCATATGTGATGTTGTTTCTCAGTTCACCATTTTGATTTTTGCCAAACACTTTTGTAAGGCAATGAACCTTCCCATTTTTGTAATCTAAGTAGTGAGCTCTAGGTAGTGTGATTGAATGCATGTGCATTCCCCTTATTGTATCTAAACCTTTAACACGGTTATTATTTTTGCAGAAGTAATTACTTGTGGGTTCCATCCCGACAGTGGTTTTTCCCTTAACTCGATTTCCACACAAAAAAATCATGGTGTTATTATGTTGTGGATGTTGTTTATTTGTTTACGTTGTTTACTTTTATTACTCTTGGTTTATGGTTAAGAATTCATATTAATGAGGCTAAAAGTGTTAGAACGTTGATTCACCCCCCTCTCAGTGTTCCTCAATACCAACATGAACACCATTACTTCATAATGTCATTTTAAAAGAGGAAAACATATAAACACTTAATTCTCACCGCCTTCTAATGTTTTACCTAACATATCATCCTAATGCCATGTCAACATTTTTTTCTCATTTCATGATAATTCATCTTATAATTTACCACCACTATTTTAACTCTTATTATTTAGTTAATTATGTTAGTGTAGGTTTTTATTTCCTTATCCAAAATTTTCTTCCACTTTTTATTAAGGTGTTCAAGGTCAATAAAGTGAGTGAGTTGTTGAGGTGTCACTATCTTCCAAGGGAGAAATATTTGTTATTTGTAGATTGCTTGGTGGCCATTATTTATTGGTTGGAATTACCACTTCCCCGCTCTCCTTGAATTTATTTGTACTCACTACCTAGCTTGTATTTGTGATCATTTCTACAACTTCTCCTTGTGATAGATTTATGTAGATTTTTCATCTTGAATTTTGCACATTTATCAATATCTCTCGTCTATTTGTGTTTGTTCATTTACAAAATTGTACCATATCTCTCTCATAAAAAATTTATTAGAAACATTATCATCTACTTTTACATTTCTAACAAATTAAGCTAATTATCATTTATTATTCTTAAATAAATGACTTTCACTTATTCTCTAAAAAATAGAAAACATAATTATCCTTTTTTATCCTATTATAAGTCCATTATTCCTTACTATTTAAATTTATGTACGACTAAATAGTCAAACATAAATTAATAAAAATAGTTGATTATCCTCACTTTAGAGCCCACTAAAGAGTTGTCATAACTCTCATTGAATGTTCTTATTCAATGAAAATTTTCATCCGTCTTAATTGATCTCCGCCATTCATTCAAAGATCAAATCCTCACCATTTACATTTTTAACTAAATATCTATAAATTCAACCTAATCCTTCATTAGAGAATCCATGATCTTCAAAGCTTGGTATGCAACTGTTACAAAAATCCCAATCACATCCTCAAGCAAACACATTCATTGTATCTCAAGAAACTTGTTCTTCAATAAAGAGGGCTATACATTGATAAAATTGGCTTGGATTTTCTTTGTTAAATATCTCTTTAACTTAAATTGGGCTTTTTAAAAAAATCTAGAATAGAGGATTTATTGTTATTTTGATCTCTTTACGTGTTTTGTTAATCATGTTATTGGTTACTTTGAAAGAACAATACATGCATATCAAGAACCAAAATACAACATATAACAATAAGGACAACTTTTTGTAAATTAGGCATGCACATAAGTATTGGCTTGTTCTTCAACAAAGAGGGCTATACATTGATAAAATTGGCTTGGATTTTCTTTGTTAAATACCTCTTTAACTTAAATTGGGCTTATTTTTAGTTCTTGTCGTAGGCTATGAACTATAGGCAACAACAAGTTTTAAACAAGTTATTAAAATATGTAATATCAACCAATCACATTTCTTCAAAAAATTTAATAATATCATGTTTTAGTATTTCATAAAGTAAAATTGCAATTTTTTTAACAAAACAAATTTTAGAAATTAGTTTTCTCAAATTTGATTGGCTTAAAAAGATTTAGCGATATGGGCCATTTTTCGGAAGAAAGTTATGAAAGGCTCACTTTATCAAAATGTATTTACAAAGTATACTATAGTATAATTTTTTAGTTTCTATTATTTTTTATAGTAATATATTGTATTATATTCTACGCTTTTATAGTTTTTAACTTTTTTTATTAGTAGTTTTTATTATAAAATTTTAAATTCTTTTGTAAGTTACTTCCTTATTAGCAAATAAGTAAGTTATTTTTCATATTGTAAATTTAAACATTAACATTTATCTGATTTTGGAGAATATTAAACATTTATTGACCTTCAAAAAGGGTGGTTTTTGAAAAAAAAAAAGTCTATGTGATTTTCTAAAATTTAATATATATATTTTTTTTAAATTAATTAAAGTTATGAAATTCTCAAGTTTTAAATTTTTTTATTAATATTTTATTTTGAATTATATTAATAAGTAAGTTTCAAAATTTATTATTAATTTTTTATTTTTATTAAAATAAAATATTTAATTTAAATTTTTGAATTTGATTATTTTAGATTTTTATGTTAAAATTATAACTAAATTTATATGAATATTTTTTTAAAAAAATTTCAATAATTAAATATATTTTTAAATATGTTATTAGCTTGTTTATCAATCATCTTATAATATAATACTTTGCAATTGTGTTACAATTTATAGCTTAATTACAAATAATAATAATAATAATAATAATAATAATAATAATAATTTATTTTAAAATTGATTATTATTTTTAAATATAATGTTATTTCTTAAAAATAAGAGTTGAAAAGTAGATATAATATTAGATTACAATTAAAGAATAAGATCAATATTAATATTAGTTTACAATTTAATATTAATGTTCTTTAATATTAATATTAACTTGTTATGTAAAATAAAAGTAAATTGAAAATTTTCCTATGCTAAATTTTAATTTTTAATTTTTTTTTGCAAAGTTTTAAGCTGCTCTAGCATTTTGGCAAGAACTTAGCTGCTTTGCAGCCTTGTTATATCTAGAATAGAGGATTTATTATTATTTTGATCTCTTTACATGTTTTTTAATCATGTATGTATGAAACCCATAAGGTATATTGGTTACTTTGAAAGAGCTATACATGCATATCAAGAACCAAAATACAATATATAACAATAAGGATAACTTTTGTAAATTAGGCACACACATAATTATTGGGTTTACACATATCAAAAGAGTCTTGAATCAACATCAATTTAGATCATTTTCCACAAGGATATGCATGAATCATCTTGTTGCAAACCACAACTGAGTGAGATGAGAAATCCAAGAATATAAAAAATTTCAAAGATGACCATCTCCAAAATATAACTATTGGGTAACTTATGAATTCACACTCAATCAAAACATTAATCATATCTACATAACACAAGGATAGATAAAGTATAACATATAAGTAACCAATGCAATATAGATTATATGAAATAACTATGTCTATATAAATCTAATCTATGAATAGCATGGTATATATATATAATATGTGTAGTCAACATTTCATAATGTTGAACCAAATAAAATAATTATAACCATGTATAGTGTAAAAATTGTGAAGTTAGAACATCACTAAAGTTAAAACATATAGAATCACAAAATGCACATCCAAAATACATAGTCAAATAAGTCAATAAGAATACAAAAAACAAATCCAAATCATGTTCCTCCCTCGGGAAGAAATGGATCTAATGGCCAAGTTCAAAGAAACCCCATTGAAGGAGATGGAAGGAATAGTTTTATGATGTGTGTCATGATAGATTGCTCAACTATTCACGTGTTTGAATCAAAAGATGCGAAATAAACTAAAGAAAATCCCAAAGAATGTGAAGATATTTGATTAAAAACCTCTAAAGGTACTAAATATAGGATGGAAATAATGCTTAAACTTCCATCAAAGAGGAATGGAATATCCTCAATCATGTCCCCATTGTCTAAAATGCATGATGTATCAAATAATGTTGCAACATTTGGCAAATACTCATCCCACACCATCGATAATGGAAGGGAACAAACAACATATTGAACTAAACTAATATATGGAGAAGTAGGAGGTGGAGGAGGAGACACAATATAAGTATCAGGATCCATGGTGGATGAATGAAGCACACAATGGTTCAAGTAACCAAACCTCTGCTCAGATATCCGATCCACTCTAGATACATGATATTTAGGACCATCCAATGGAATTATTGCCTTGAGTGAATCAATTTAAGAGAAATAAAATAGTCATTATGTATTATCAACAGTTCTAACTACAATAATCTATATACTATGATAATATTTGATGAGCACTAAATCAAGTGTGAACTCATCTGTCATACACTACCCACTATGAGTAATCTGATATATAAAAAGGAGATTGGAGGATAATCAAGGAACATAAAGGAAATGAATTTTCCATCATCAACCACCACATAATCTCTCTTATTAACACTCATGTAAGTTTTTTTTCCCATCAAGATGTGTGAAAAAGTACAATGCTCAAAAGAAGATAAGATACCCATAGATGATGTCATATGATGTGAGGCTCCTAAATCAAGAAGTCACCTACTGGACTGAATGTGTGTGGGTGCAAATAGATCATGACCTTTCATCATGTCTTCACCACATTCCATACAAGTTGATCTAGATTTTCCAAGTCCTAAAGTGGTAGAAGAGGATGCACTAGATGAAGGTGGTCACATATGATTCTTTTGAAGAAGATATTTGTGATATCCCCTCTTTTGAAATAGAACTTAATAATAATAATGAAAATAATTTTTTTGTAAATAAATAACTAATGATAAATTATAGAATAATATAAATTCAAGACTCACAAATCCAATTAAAAAATTTAAAACTTATAAATAACAACCTTCACCACTTATTGACAAGTTTATAGTGTTCGTATAAAACAATTCACTAATAGCAACTATCAACATCCACTTACATAGTGCTTCATATTAGAGAAAGAAAGAGATTAATAGATTAAGAGAGGGTAGTGATTAATAATAATATGTGGTGATCAAAGTAAATTAATGAATAACAGGTCCATAGTCAATAACTTTATACAACAAACCATTCTATGATATGTGCTACAACCTTAACTATAACCAACTTCATATCATGGCTAACTAGTTTAATTTTTGAAGCAATTGGCTGCATATTAATTTAATTTATGGTTGAATTCAAATTTTGTGCATATTACTTATGGTCGACTTCTTTTGTTTTTGGGTCGGTAAGGTTTTTTTTATATTATATTAAAATAGACCAAAATACATCATTGCACCATCCATCTACATTGTCTTCTACCAACAATATCGGGCAT
Organism: Thuja plicata; assembly: GCA_018584345.1. NCBI lineage: Eukaryota > Viridiplantae > Streptophyta > Pinopsida > Cupressales > Cupressaceae > Thuja > Thuja plicata. The sequence goes on from MU227020.1 coordinate 2,462,638, forward strand.
TTACCCATCTTTTCAATCTATATCATCTATATCCATCTACATTTGTCTTCTACCAGTAATATCGGGCATTTACCCATCTTTTCAATCTATATCATCTATAAGTCTATATAAAAGTCTGCTAACTATACCGTGAATCTAGTTACAAATGATATATGCATTACATATATAACTCAAAACAGTGAATGGACATCTATTGAACATCTATTGAAGACTGCACCTTTGTCCGCATCCACTACATCCGCCATTAACATGTGACTGGGTTTGCACAGAAACCTTTTTGTATATTCTCCACCCCAGTTGATAGACAAAAAACCAAAAAACTAAAAATTGGAGCTTCTTTTCTGAATTAGTCCACCACCTCTGCATGTCTACGACCGCCTCTCTTGTTTTGTTTCTTGCGAGGCACATCCTCATTGAAGAATTCTACAATTTTCCTTGCTCAAGCATTCTCCAGCGTCATTTCATCCACAACCTTTTTCCACCCCTCCATCGCTCAGCTGAACATCAGGGGTCTATCTGCATTGGCCCTCCACCTTAGGAATGGGATGAGCCCATATCTTTTGCCCTCCTCATCATCTTCAAAACACTCTGATATATCAGGCCCAATCCCCAGAATGGCCCATTCCAAGATGGAATCCAACCACTCTAAAACATCTCCCTTGAGCAAAGCCCTAGTAACTCTGCTCACTTCCTCCACACTCCTATTAATTTTCAAACTCCAGGCTATAAAAACTAAGATGCAATCCAAATTTGTGCGTCATTTTATCTTTCTTTCCTGGAATTGTTCCCCTATCACAGTGATTGTCGCATCCACCATTTCATCATATTTTATCTTTAGTAATCCCTGAATCCTTTCTTGGCTATTTGGCCCTTTGAAGGCCTTCATTTGCTTCTTCGTGTCAACACTGAAGTTCACCTCCATTTTTCACACTTTCGTGGTTTCCTCTCTTGACCACAACTCCAAACTTCTCAATCACCAAAATAGTAAGTGATTCTTTTCTCGGCATTGGTTTAATTAAACATTTCAACTTTTCTTGCTTCTTAATCCATCCCCTTTATCAAATTTAAATTTTTATTAGAAATCCGTCGGTGATCATTAATACACCTCCAAACCCATCCCATCCTAAGCCTTCAAACCATCCATCATCACTATGACATCATTCACTCTGTCCTTTCACCATCGGTTGAAGTGTGTGATCTTACAAGTTTTCCTCCACGTATGTTCTATTACTTCAGACATGTTCAATCATCATTAATGGTAATCTTGCTCTTATCTTCCCAAATAATATTGTTGGGTATTTTAAATGTGCATGCCCAATTTGCCAATTTGTCAGCCTCATGATTACCTTCCCTCAATGTGTGAGTTATTTTGAAATCATTATATTGATTTAACACTTGACATACTTCCCTTAAAATATTATGAATTCGACAAGTGTAAGAGTTGTTCCTTTTTATTGCATCAATTACAATTTTTTAATCACCTTTAATTTGCACTTTTTGTAATCCATTTCTCCTTCCAAGCTTAACCGCCAGTAGGGCTTCTTGTATTTCCGCCAAATTATTTGTTCCCTCCTATAATTTCATTGCAGCCATAGCTAGAGTGTTACCATTTGAGTCCCGAGCTATTGCCCCTGCTCCCGATATACCTGGGTTGCCTTTTGAGCAGCCATCAAAATTCACTTTGACCCAACCAAATTCTGGAGGGATCCAAACAACATCCTCCCTGCAAGTTTTCTTTTTTAACATTGTATTACCATCATTGTTATATCTTATTTTTATTCCCGGCCAAGACAAATGAACTTTCCTATCCCATAGGGAGAAAATTGAGCTAGGATTTTTATTACTTACCGTTGAGCTCATTATTTCCTCAATTGCAACATCAATCCGATTCAAAATATGTTCCTCTGTTTCTGCTACATCATGGAAAACCTTTTTATTTCTTGCCTCCACAACTCCCATATTACAATGGATGGGCATACTATCCATAATTTTGATAAAGTTGATTTCTGTATGTCAGTCGGCCAGCATTTGAATAGATCCAAAAGAAGGTTTGGTAATGGCCCAATCCAATTTAACTTCCTTCTAACAATTTCCCAACATTTACAAGCTACCCTACATTGAACAAGCAGGTGGTCCACATCCTCACAAGAATTTTTACACATCAGACACATGCTTGGGCCAATAAATCCATACCTTTTCCTTTGTTCCCCTGTTAGTATTTTATTTTGGATTGCCAACCACGCAAATGCCCCTGCCTTGGGAAAGCAATCTTTATCCCAGCATAATTTATAGGGCCATCCCACAATTTCCTCATCCCTTGCTAGTAAGTTGCAGCCAAGTTTTCTAGAATATTGTCCACTTTTAGCAGCACACCATAAGATTTCATCATGGTCATCACAAAGGGTAATATTTCTTTCTCCTATAATATTTTCCCACTATTCCTTTTGAGCCTCATCCAGCCCACAGTGATCAATTGCTTTCTAGCACCATTGCTCACCCATTGGTCCATCCCTCTTTTCCATATAATCTCAAACTTTATCTCCCCAAGTATTTTTCAAAGTCCTGCTAAGATCAATTAAATTATTGTCATCAGCTATTACCGGAAGACCATTCCAAGAGTCCTCCCAAAAGAAAGCACCCCTACCATCTCCAATCTACCATGTTAAATGATTACACACCACTGGTCTACATTCTAAAATAAAATTCCAGATTGCAGACCCCTTTGGAGGATCTCTAACTGTAAAGATACATTTGTTATCCATTGAGTCCAAGTATTTACTTTTCAGAATCTGCATCCATAGCTGAGACGGTTTTGAGTATATTTCCCAGACCAATTTTTCCCCCAAAGCTTTATTTATCAAATGTCATTTTTGAAGACCAGCTCCCCCTTTCTTCTTTGATTTCATATCATGTCCCATGCAACTAAAGGGATTTTTGTTTCCTCCTGCCACCCATTCCAGAAAAACCTTCTCACACGTTGTTCAATATATCTTAGAACCTTTATAGGCATCTTCAAATAGCTCATAGAAAATATTGGAATGGTCGATATGACTGACTGCAACATGAGAATGTGGCATGCATATGTAAGCCACTTCTCTTTCCAAATTTCCATTCATTTCACACAACTATCAATGACATCTTTCCAAAGGTTTGCTTTGGATGATCCTTCAAATAGAGTGATTCCCAAATACTTACCTGGTAACACTCTAGTCTTCATACCTAGAATTCTACAAATATATTGTTGAACCGGAAGGGATGTATTAAAGAAAAAAATCTTTGATTTTTCCCAATTGATAAATTGTCCTGAAGCTTTAATATAAACTTCCAAACATTCTTTTATTGTTCTTGCTTCTCTTTTAGATGCCTCCCCCATCAGATATGTGTCATCCACAAATTGCAAATGTGTAACTAGCCCAAGTCCTCTGGCCACCTCAATGCCTTTCCAATTCCCCGAGGAGCCTCTTGATTTTATCAACCTTCCTAAAGCTTCAACTAGGATAATAAACAAGAAAGGAGATAGAGGATCCCCCTGTCGGATACCAGTATTTGTATCAAAGAAGCCCTGCGGACTTCCATTGACCAAAATTGAAAGCTTAGGTGTATTTATGCAGCTTGCCATCCAATCACACCATCTATTATCAAAGCCAAAAAAATTTAGAACCTTCAAAAGGAAGCTCCTATTGACTCTATCATAAGCTTTCTTTATATCTAATTTAACAATCATTCCTGCCTTCTTCCCTTTTTTTAAAGAATGAATAGCTTCATGCACAACTAATATACCTTCATAGATGGATCTTCCTGGTGTAAACCCACTTTGCTCTTCTGAAATAACTGTTGGTAGTAGCCCTTTCAATCTATTGGCCATTACTTTTGTAATCACTTTATAAACTATGTTACAAAGTGCAATAGGCTAATATTCATCAAAGGACTCCTTTCTCCTTTTCTTTGGAATAAGAGATAGAAAGGTGTTATTGAAATCCCTAAATACTATTCATTCTAGTCTTGAATCTTCAACCACTGCATGCAGATCTTTACCAATAATATGCCAAGCCTTTTGAAAGAACAAGGCTAGAAATCCATCTAGGCCTGGGGCCTTATCACTCCCTAGATTAAATAAAGCCACCTTAACCTCTTTCTCTGAGATGGGTTTCATTAGCAGCTGATTTTGTTCCTCTGAAATAACTATAGGGATAAAATTTAAAAATTTTGGATCCTCATTCACTTCCTGGTCCTCTTGATTGAAGATGGAAGAGAAGAAGTGAACAGCTTGTGCTTTGATCAGCATTTGGTCATTTATCTCATTTCCATGATGATCCTTAATGGTAAAATTTTAATTGAGGGATCTCCTGCCTTTAACTGAGTTATGAAAGAATTTTGTATTCATGTCCCCTTCTTTTAACCAGATTTCTCTAGAATTTTGCCTCTAGTATATCTCTTCCCTCTTAAAAACTTCATTAGATTGTTCCTTCAATACTTTTTCCTGATTAAATAACTCAGTATCCATGCCCCCTTTCATGGTTAATTCATTAACCTTTTCTAATTCCATTTCCAGTCTGAATTTTTCATCAAAAATATTTTTGAACACTTCTCGATTCCACACTTTGAGACACTCTTTTAGGAATTGTAATTTCTTAAAAAAATGAAAAGTTGTATTACCTGGTCTCTTAGGTGCAATGTTCCACTAGTGAGTAATCAAATCCATAAATCCTTGTTTTTGAAACCACATCTTCTCAAACCTGAAGGGTGCTCTATCGAGAGTCACATCATCCACAATTCACAATGCAATTGGAAAATGATCAGAATCAATTATAGACAAAATCTCTGCCTGACATAACCAATTATTATCCATCCATTCTCCACCCAAGAGATATCTATCCAATTTTTTAGCTATGTTTGAAAACCCCATTCTTCTATTGGTCCATGTAAATACACCATTATTGAACTGCACATCTTGGAGCTCATTTGTCATTATAAAATTTGTGAAATCCTTCTGACTTTGGCTAATCCACCCTTTACCTCCTAATTTATCCAATGGAGAGGTGATTGCATTAAAATCCCCTCCCACCACAAATAGGCTATCCTTTATTTGGTTGCATATGATAGAAAGGGAGTTCCAAAGTTGTTGCTTCAGAACCTATCTACAAGGTCCATACACATTAATAACATAAAACTTCATTCTTAACTGAAAGGAAGTAACCTCCAGCATCTGCCAAGAACTACCTTCTTCCACTAATGTCACATTCATCACTGACTCTTTCCATAAAACACCCATTCCACCCGAGGTGCCCTCTGCCTCTGTGAACAACCATCCCCATTTACTGAATTTCCTAATAAATTATATTTTTCCTATCCCACTATGCTTTGTTTCTTGCAATAAAACTAAATCTAGTTGGGTTTGATCAAGACATCGCTTGATCAAATGCCTCTTGTTAGGGGCATTTCATCCCTTGACATTCCATGAAAGAAACTTCATTGCTTCCGGGAAGAGGGATAACCTCTTCCCATCTCAGTAGTTTTTCCTGGTCTGCCGCATTACCAGCCATTGTTAATTTAGCATGTTCAGATTTAGGTCCCCTCTTTTGTTTGGCCTTTATATTAGGCTACTTCACCTATGAAGGGGTTTGTTGGATAGTTCTTTCTTCAATAATATCCTCTTGATCTTGCAGTCCCAGCTGTTCATGTTTATCCTCCTCTCCTAGTGACTCATAATCTAACTCTGATTCCCATCCACTATTCACATTTTCATCATTCAGTGAAGAATCTAAGTTTCTAATTGGAGATATCTTACTATCTCAACATTCATCATTACTTTCATTCCCCCTTGTTAATGAATTTGGCCTGCATACATCATAGGTTTCATTCATAACCAAGTCAGGTTTACAGCCTATGTCTGTGTCCTGCTCTCTATATCTCCTCGGGGTGGTTTGAATCTCCCCTTGTTCCATAGTGTATGAGACAAAATTGGATTCTTGTTCATTCCTAACCTCTCTGTGTGGCAATTCATTGTCTTCCAAAGGGGTTTCCTTTACCATTTGGGTAGAATCAGAACCATGTGAGCTTTCAGCTTGTAGACTTGAATCTGTCTAATTGAGTCCACTTGCATTTATCATTGCATCTGTTTCCTTCTGTAATAACTTGCCCAACCCCGCCCATTCTCCTCTACCCATAATCATTTCTTCCTCATATGACATTGACAATTCTGGAATTCTAGTTTTCTTTGCTTCCATCATCTTAATCCAATCCAATTTTCAGTTGACCTCCAACCCTTTCATTTTCAGGGGAGCTTCCGCCTCCTCCATGTCATTTGTAGTTTTTTCAGTTTCAATCTTTAACCTCCATTCCCCGTGTGCTGATCCTAGCACCTCATACTCTGGGATCTTATAACAATCCTAAATTTTCACAAGGATTTTGGAGTATGTGTAGAATTCGTTATCATCCACTGCCTCTTCAGAGTTGATAAAAGTTCCTATACAGTTTCCTATGGCTATAAGGGTAGCATCATCCTTATATTCTGATGGTAGATTTGTTAACTTTAACCATATGGCCACTTCTTTTAATTTTGTAACCTCTGGATTAAAGTTTGGCTTCCAGTCATATAAATACAGACCTTTATTATCTATCATGTAAGGTCCCCCATTCATGACCCATTCCTTGTCCTTTTTTTTAGGGAAAACAATCATCAAGAATTCATTAGCTAGGGTTTTAATTTCAAAATGATCACCCCATTTGGATCTAATCCACCTTTGTATTATTTCTATAGATGTCCAAGGCCCTAGCCATTTCATGAAGAAAGCTCTTTCGGTTAACCAATCTACAGTGTCTTTCCAATGATCATTGTTAATCAAAAGGGATGAGGCACTTACCATTCAGATTTCATCATCCTCAGAGTGTAAGCAATTGCCCTCAATCTAGACTTCCAAGTTTTTTGAATACGACTTATTGTCTTTTGGGCGCCAAAACTTCTTTTCAATCTGGTTGAAGTTTAGAGACTCGGGGTTGATCCTTTTCTGCAACATCTGCCTTAATGGCTCCCAATTATTCTCCCATCTCCCACCATCCCTGTCATAACTAGGCATCTCCCCTCTAAAATAACCCAATTTGTTACTATATGGGAGTTTTGCATCTGTATTAAAATGATGCATTCGATGCCAACTGTAGGGTCATTTCTCCTTTGTGTTGTCACTAATCCAGGGAGGTCCCATCTGTCTATTGTTCCATTGCGAGAGTATTTGATCCGCTTCTGCATGTCCTTGTGCCTGGTAGGGTCACCATGGTCGTCATCGGCCATTATAGCCATTGAAGCTCTCGGGAGTCATTTTCACAATTATTAGTTTTTCAAATGGTCGACTTCTTAACAAGGTGGCAAAAGTGTTTTTTTTTGCAACTTCATTATTTGGATTGATATCATGTCCAACTACCAATATAATTATTAGAAGTGACTCATATAAATGTGAAGACAAAAATTGATAAAAAAATTTTGAGAATTCTAATTATATTGTGTTAGATACAATTTTCATAATCTCAATAGATGCATGATGTAGAGTAGGGGTTGACAACTAGACCATTTACACCATATTTCACAAAAAAGAGATTCATTCCTTCCTCAAGACTCAAATAAATCATATTAGGGAGAATTCTTCACAAGGATAGTCCTTTGGAATTTCATTACTTTAATTAAACATATATTCATCTTAGTTTTTTTTTTTCCCAACAAACTCCACTCTTCACCTCGTACAAACTCAAAACCCTTCCAAAGTGGATTAGTGCTCCTACAAGGCCACAAAACTCCAATAATGCTTTAGGGCTACAAATATATCATCTAACTCTTGATATACCTTACGAAATGTAAAAATTGCATGTATAGACCAATCAATAACTCACAAAACTCATATTCTCCCAACCTACTTGGCACTCCTCACAAACAATCTCGACTTCCTAGTAGTACTCCTAGATGACAATTCTTGACATAACTTTTGATGTAGACCTACTATCCACTAACTAATCACATATTTAATGTAGACACCCAAAAATGGACAGGCTTGCGGCTTTACATTAAAAACACTAATTTTTATCTTTTAATTAATGGTTTTAAATCATTAATTAATCATCTATTTTCCTCTAAATTCATTCCCCAAATTATCTAATCAAAATCCCAAAATTAATTAAATAATTAATTTTATTTAATTAATTAACCTTAATTGATTAATTACCATTAATTAATTAATTAAACTCAATTTCCTATAGTTTAAATTCAAATATTTAAACTTACTAATTAAATTCTTCCAATTAAATTAATTTAATTTCATTCAATAAAGTAATTCTAAATAAAAAAGAATTCAATTATCTCACATGTTAAAAAATTTAATTAAATAAATAAATTAAATATTCATTTATCTTCAAAGAGATAACTCCAATCAGATCACATGGGTTACTCCACCCATCTCTCTAGTCCACATGGGTAACTTCACTCACCTCTTCAGTTCAAAAAGGTAACTCACCATTAGCTCTTCAGTCAATCAAAATCTATCTCCTCTTTACCAAATGAAGAGGTGGAGTTTATTGATGGCTTCTCCAGTTCCTTTTAATCTCAACCGTTCATCTCCCTATCTCTGGGATTGATCTCAACCGTTCATTTCATCCCCAATTCCTATATAATAAACCCTTCATAACCGTTTGAAGGATCCAGGATTTCAAGCTCTCGTGCACCATTACTATGTCAGTTTGGTTCTAGTGTTCAAGTCATCTTGCGATCACACACCCATCTCAATTAGAAAAATCTCGACGCTTCTCAAGTCATAGACGCTGCCCACACCAATACTAAGCATCAAGAACGGCATTTCGAAAAGAGTAGAGAGAAATAATAGAAGCTTCAAGCACTTTGGGGTTTGCATTCATTTGTTTTTCTTTCTTGTGCTTGTACATTTTATTGGTTACGTTTAAAGTTATTCATTTTAGTAGTTCTTATGTACTTGATTGTATCATTGTAAAACCTTTGCTACTAACCCTTGCCTTTGGAAAGCTTGGGAACCATGAATCGCGAAAGGAGGCGTACATTTTGGTGAACCCAATGTGAATCAAACAACCCAAATATCTCTTGCAGACGACAAACAGAATTGATCAACCACAACCGTACGGTCGCAAATCTAAAAATCTGTATTTTTTATATCTGTATTATTTCGCAATTGCTGGTATTTTTCTGCAATCATGGAATTGTACCGCAATCGACTGGTTTAATACCACACTTGATTGTAGGTTTCTGCATCTATTTTCTGTCGTCTTCTAGGTCTCTGCCTTTTCTACAGTTTGCCACAATTGATCCACTGGTACCGTAATCAAAAGAATTATACTGCAATTGACAGATACAGACCGCAATTGACTGATCCAGACCGCAATTGATTGTGCTTTACCGCAAGTGAAAATGTTTTGCCGCAATTTATATTCCTAGGTCGCAATCGCCTGTTATTTGCCGCAATTGCTTGTGCATTACTGCAATCACCTGCAAAATTTCTCATCAGGGCCAAAATTCTTTATCTTGCAATCTAAAAATCTGATACCTTCTTTATTTTTTTGCAGGACAATGAGTTCCCATGAACAGGAAGGGTAAGTTGTTGGTAAGTATCATTCATTGTTTCAAAAAGTTACATATACTCTCATTTTGCAAAAATCCTTTTGATACTAACTTGTTTAAACAAAGAAAACTAAAAGGAATTCACTTGTCAATTTGGGTTTAAAAAGAACAGTGTTTGTCAAACATCTCACATCTCACATTTCAGATTTGGGCTTAAAATTGACATGGGGACTAAAATTGAACAAGGAAAAAAATCTCTCCAATTGGTGCATTAAAATTGAACAAGAAATCAACACCTACTTTTGGACTTAAAATTGAACACTAGTTCTTGTATGGTGGTGTAGCTTAGTTCACATTTCAAACTTTTGGAGCTTAATCAATTTACCTTGTGTCTTGAGTTTTGGGTGCACTTGCACAAACTGTTATATTAGAAACCTTTATAATTTTTAGAAAGGCCTGTCCGGGGAATGTGCTTCTTCCTTGGAGAATAACCTTAAACTGGTAATCCTTCCGATCGGTATATAAACAAGGCGTGAACCAAAGTTCCATCTTATCTAGCCAAGCTTGGGCGAGGTATGTTGGTGATAGTCTGGATTAGGTGAATATCCCTAAGGAGACAGCATGATCAACTAGGCTCTTAAGTGAGTCAAACACCTACAAACCGATTGGAGAGACACCACAGACCCTTACTACAACCTTGATTAATTAGAGGCCAACCCGATTTACCTTTGAACAGGTACCTTATTATAGTGCAAGGGGTTGTAGATTTTCACCCCAAGATTCCCAACACATGTGTCCCATGGTATTTGTGTAATGAAAGAGATCTTCACTCCACGGCAATAATACCTAGAAACGGAAAAAACACGGGCACCTATGTCATGGACCTTTGTGTCCTACTAGTGTGACAATTGTTGTGTGAGCTAACGGACATTCAAGCATTGGGCCTATAACATTGTATTCTGAAGCCATTGACCTAGATTAAATTTGATTGTTCATTGTTGAGACCTTGTGATAACCTTGCAACTTGAAGAAGTTGTAAAACATACACATTGTCAGTCTTCATTCTTCAAAACACAGTGTCTATCGTGCTTGTTTCTTTGATTAGTTTTTGAAAACGCAAAAAAAAACATCCAAACCGTCAAAACAAGTCAAACATGTTAAAGTCTAGGGTTGTCAACATCAACTGTCTTGCAAATCAGTAGTATTGTTCCAAAAATATCAAAATTGTCAAGCAGTGATACCCATCTTTTAGTCTTTTTGAGATTGTTTCTCATTTACTGCAATTGCCCGCATTGTGCCACAATTGAAGGAAGTCTACCATAGTTAACTTATTTATTGTTGCAATCATCTTGTTTATTACCGCAATCGGTAATAAACTAACGCAATCAACCATTTACTTTACCGCAATTGGTGGAGTTGTACCGCAATTGACCAGAGATACTTTATTATTGTTTTAACCTAAAAACCTTGAAAGAACTCTTCATTTGGTGTCCAAAACTAGTGTCTATCCCAAGAAAATGCGAAGAACATTGTGTGAATCTCTAAACATTAAAGATCATCCCTTCTTTGAAAAGCACGCTTATTGTCAAAAATATTGTTAGTTCAAAAGCTCAAACTCGAAATATCTTAATCTCATCATATCGAACATCATCATCTTTATCAAAGTGACTTTGTCCAAGGCAAAAGTCGACAAATCTTATCTTTTTACATCATCACCACTTTGAGATCAAGATATATCAAAATCTATCCTTAGAATCACCCTTGTCCAAAACAAAACTCGGACTTCCTTAGAAAGGATTTTTCTTCCTTGTTTGCTTTATATCACTTGTTTTAGTTACAAAATCTGGACCACACTATGTCTCAAACACCTCATGGAGGGCCTTACATAAGGTCTAAGGCTAGAACACAACCTGATGAGTCATATATCAACTAATTCCCTGCTTGGGAAACAGAGCAAGAGAATGATCCTTTTGTAAACACCAATTCTACTCTGTTCATTGAACAATCCCGTGGGGCAGCTCTTTTCCAAAATGTCATGAAAGAGGAACTACAGGATATAGAGCAAGATGCTTATTCCACACAAGTAGTTGATGTTGTTGTAGAGAGGAATCTTGAATGCTTCTTAGCCATGCTGATAAAGAAGGGAGTCAAACTCCCCTCTGAATTCAGTGTATCGACCATATGGCCTGAAAACCCTCTTGCATGTCAAAATGCTAGTCAGCCTCCTCAGATACTGCATGTTGCCTCTCAAATCTCCCCACCATTGGTATTACCCACATTGACACAGACGATACCTAGTCAAACCAATTACATGAACCAGGCCAGCACGTCTTCCACTCAAAACATGACAGACTCGCAACTGAGTGCACCTGTGGTTACTAGTATGCTCCCACCTTTGGTCACATGGCTAGGGCAATCAAGCTCTCAAGCTACACAAAACACCAACTATTCTGAAACTATGTCGTTGTTGCAGTCAATACATACTAGTCTTGGGATCAACACCTCATGCCCACAGGGATCCATCTCTGTGGGTACAACTTATAGTCAATGCCCGCCCAAGGCTACACCTTTGCTCATTCTGACATCAATCCAACCTTCAAAATAGCAACCCCAGCTTCAGCTGCCATCAATCCAACCCCCTCAACAACAACCCCAGCTTCAGTTGCCTCAAATGCAACCTCCGCAACAGCAACCCCAGCTTCAGTTGCCTCAAATCTCACCTCCACAACAGCAACCCCAGCTTCAGTTGCCTCAATTTCAACCTCAGCAACAGCAACCCCAGCTTCAGTTGCCTCAATTCCAACCTCAATAATAGCAACCCCAACCTCAGCAGCAGCAATATCAACCCCAATAGTATCAACCCTAGTTTCAAACACAACAGCAAATGCATCAAAACCCACCATTGGTTACTCATGTGCCCCCATTTCCAAATCACTCGGTGGGAACCAATATCAAGTCCCCAGGATGAAATCCTATGTTCCTACTCAAGGAACACAGAGGCGCAGCCTCATACCCACTATAGCACAGAGGAACATCCTCACACATCAACCCCAATATCAAATGGACATGTTAATGCAACAAATGCAAACCCTTCAAACCCAGATGATGGATATGCAAAATCAGGGGCAAACTAAATCCTACGCCGCAGAGGATTTATACCTGTACCCCTTTGACCATTCTCTCCACATGTCTATGTTCCCAAATCACTTCTCTGTACCAAAATTTGACAAATATAGGGGCAATACCAACCCTATTGAATATATCTGAGAGTTTTTGCTAGTTGTGTCGAAGTCACCCATGATGAGACATATTTAATGCGACTGTTCCTACAAAGCTTGGTCGGACTAGTAATGGAATGGTTCTCGCATTTACCTCATGGAATTCAGTCTTGGGGTGAACTGGCTGAAAAGATCATAGCTCACTTCCATCATAACATCGAGTGCAAGGTTAGCATCAAGGACCTTTGTGATATCAAATAGAAGGATGGAGAGTCTTTTGTGAAGTTCCTACAGAGAAGGAGGAATACGGAAAACCGCATAACATATGATGTACCCGAACAAGACCTAATAGTCATGTTTATTGACAATCTAATTCCAGACATGTCATTTACAACAGAGTTATAGTTAGCTCCAAACTTCACACAACTCATCGAACAAGGAGTTCATTGTGAGCAGAACTTAGTCAAACGAGGAATCCTTGCAGATCCAACACAAATGAATACAAACAAAAATGCAATGGACAAAGCTAAGCGGTGGAACAAAAATAAAAGTGTCACTAGCGATGGTGTCATTGATGTGAAGACAATCAACTATGCACAACCCAAGGTGTCACTGCAAGGTACACCTATGGCCAACCAACAACCCACAAGGCCCACTCAATAGGCATACACCAAAAACCAACCTCCCCCTGTACAAGCGGTCACTATGTCAAATAGTCAACAACAGAATCAATGCAGACCACGGTTTCAATTCCAGCAATGATATTTCACACCATTAGGAGAGCCAATAGAATCAGCTTTACGCAAGTTGATACAATCAAACACTATCACTCTCCCTAAAATCAGGGACTTTGAACAAGATGTGAACAAACCAAGGTGGTATAATGACAAGGATTTCTGCGAGTTTCATCGGGTGAAAGGGCACAAAACATCTAACTGTTACCAATAGAAACATACTATCCAAGATCTGATTGACACAGGGGTCATCGATGTAACAAATACCCAAACCAAAGGCACAACTGATCACACTATCTTCAATGATACCTTTCATGATCACAACAAGTGAAAAGCCTCCAGGTATGGTGGACAGGCAAAACAAGTCAACTATACATATGCCAATAGTGATAATGTTATCAATTGCCTCAATCCTTTAGATAGCCATGTGGCTACGATCACTATCAAAGACCAATGTAACAAATGTGTTGTAACAACGTGTCACGCCAGAGTCATCTTGTAAGGAGTACCATCATTATCTACTATATCTTCTAATCCTAAAGCAAACTCAGATCCACAGCCAAGCATAGTGGATCGACTAAAGCGCATGCCCACCTAGATCTCCATGTTTGACCTATTGCGCATATCTCCATAGCATAAACTGGCACTTGACCAAGCCCTTCAAAATATATTTGTCCCAAGGGACATAACACCTAAGAGCTTCCAAATGATGGTTAACCATATAGCTACTAACAAACATGCCACATTCACAGACCATGATGTGTCACCGCATAAACCCCTGCATAATGATCCTATGCACTTACTAGTCCAAGTCCACAAAAGTGCTATCCATGGGGTCCTTGTTGATGGTGGAGCTGGGTTAAACATATGTACTATAAAGTTAATCAAGCAACTGGGGTATTCAGAATCTAGCATTGATGTCACAAGAAGGATAAATATCAGAGCTTATGATGAAGAGGAAAGGTCCTCTGAAGGTATTATCATTCTACCTGTCCGTATTGGTCCAGTGGTCAAAAACACTCCCTTCCAGATCCTAGATCTTGAGTTGGGATACAACATGCTACTAGGGAGACCCTGGATACATGAAATGCAAGCTATACCTTCAATGTACCATCAATGCATCAAGTTGCCACACCAGGGAGAGGAAATCATCATAGAGGGAAATCCCAATCCTTTCCAATATTGTAATGCAGTCCAAATTAGCACTGATAACTAGGTACCCTCAAACCAAGATGCAAGCATCCCATCCTCTTCAGATTCAAATCCTAAGGATGTCACGCAGACAACAGGAAAGATAGCCATTAACCAAGACGCAAGTATCCCCTCCTCTTCAGATTCAAATCCTAAGGATGTCACAAGGAAAGTGAGCAAAATATCCATCACCGACAAAGATTGTGGTGAGTATAGATATGAAGAGGCTTTCACCATCACGCACATACCTCAGAGCCTGAGAACTTATGGCATACCACAACCTGTTATTACAACAAAAAATCTACAGCTTGTTCTATTCAGATGTCTTCCCACAACCTTTGTTAGATGGGGAGACATAGTAGAAGAAAAGCCATTTGAACAAGATATCAGTACATGGTTATACCAAGACCCACAAGAGACAATCCGACAAACCCTACCCATGTCAAACTATGGTAATGGTTATACAATGTTACAAAGATTCAGGTATGATGGTACAACCGGCCTGGGGGCAAGACAACAAGGCATAATGGAATTGTCTCTCCCACCAACCCAGAGAAACAAGAGAGGGTTGGGCTATGGACAACAAAGAACCAGTCTGGTGATCCAAGACATCTAAGTTGATTAGGAAAAAATAGCAGAGATGCACTGGGGGCACAACACAGAACATGTCTTGATAAGCAACATATTAGCATGGTTGTTTCCCGCCGAAGAGGGAACCACACAAACCCAAATAGACCTCCACATAGCAATCAATGATAACGAAGGAAGTGAGACATCTAATGAGCGTTCTATTGAGACTGAATCCCACGAGTATGAGTGGAGATCCCTTCATGACTCTGAATCGTTGATCCCAGATTATTCCCCTCAGTCGAACACTATCATAAACCTAGAAGACTTATTTGACCAACTGTCCATTGCCGAACAACCCTACATAGATAAGCATGTCATTTATCAAACCTCAAGTGGTGCGTCCACATCACAGTCTAGTTTTGTAGGAACCATATATGTAGTCCTTTTCAGTCAACTAGAGTCAGACAACCATGAAAGTATCTGTCTTGTACACCTGGAGCTAATAGAGTGGGATCAACAAGGACCCCCTGATTTAGATATCTTTGAGAATGATGAGGCTATTGTTGATTTCATGGGACTTAGGGAAGGCATTCCATCAGGAGACCACAAGGCAGGCTTCTCCATTAACCTCGACAGAGGGGCACATTTTAGGGAGGTAGCTCCTCTTTCCAGTCCACAAAAGAAAAAAGAACAAAAGAATGATAAAAAAAATCTAAAACAAGACGTATCTTCTAGAAAAAACCTCACTGAGGTGCTAGAAGATGGAAAGAAGGAACTCCTCCCCTCGACAGGGGAGAAATCAGCATTACTAGAAGAAGAAATAGAGGAAGTCAATTTGGGAGATGACAAGAATTCAAAGAACATATACTTGGAAAAATACTCACCCCTGAGGAGAGAGAACATTTTATCATCTTCTTTAAAGCAAGGATGATCAACTTCGCATGGTCATACTCAGATATGCTAGGGTTAGATCTAGATCTAGTACTACACCATCTCTCGTTGCTACCCAACACCAAACCTGTCAAGCAAAAGCTGAGAAAGATGCATCCCCGTGTTGCATTGCTAGTCAAGGCAGAGTTGAAAAAGCTCCTAGATGCCAAGTTCATAAGACCAATACCATATGCATAATGGATATCTAGCTTGGTGCCAGTTACAAAGCACAGTGGTCATATATGGATTTGCACAGACTTCAGAGATCTCAACATAACTTGTCCCAAAGATGACTTTCCCTTACCCAACATTGATATGATAATAGATCTAACCACTGGACATCAAATGCTATCACTCATGGATGGCTTTTTATGGTATAATTGTTAGAGTAGTAATAGCATAGATAATAATTAAATCATTTAATTATTAGTCTATTTACTCTATGCTTAAGTTTCACTTAGGCAGCTTTATAATTATTTAGGGTTTTCACCTTTCGGGTTTCGTGATTCCTTTTATAAGGATTCACTTCTTTGCATTTCAATACGGAGATTGTATTTGTAATTCTATTGTTGATAATATAGAAGCTCTTTTCTTTCAACATGGATTTCCAGTCTCTGGCTTTTTGGCCTCCATAGCTGTTTCTCTTCTTCTGTCTGTTTCTTGCTTCTTCTCGTGACAGTCTTGCATGCAGGTGATCTTGGGAGATTAGCTTTCAGCCTAATCTTAACATGGTATCAGATCTCTCCTGTTGTTCATTGTTTGTGTTGTGTTGAAGCGTTCCAGACACAGATGGTTTCAGAGGTTTTTCTGGCATCTTTTATTGATTCTAGGGGGTCTTTGTTTTTTGAGGCACTTTGGACCAAAACCGACCTCACGATTGCGTCCAGAAGGCCCAAAAACCCCAGAATCCATATAAGGCTCATCCAATTTGGACACCGGGGCCTCGGGGAGAAAATTTTTGGCCTTCTAGGGCCGTACGGGCATAGTTTTCAAGAAATTTTTTGAAAAAAAATCATTTTCACATGATTTTAGCGCAGTCTGTGGTTTTTTATTTCGCGCCACTGGCGCACCACCGCCGTCGGCCAGCACCCGGCTGCCGCCCTACCAACCCTGCCGAGCTCTGCGGCCCCCGCTGCTCCCGCGGCCCCCGCCACCCGGTCCCCGCCGCCACCGGCCCTCCCGGCTCTGCGCCCCGCTGCCCCGCCGACCTGCTTCTCAACGCCGCCACCAGCGGCCTCCCGGACCCCACTCCTCCCGGTGCTCCGCCAGATCGCGCAGCTCCTCCCCGACTCCGCCACCCCCGCACCGCCCGGGGGTCTGTTTAGCCCCCGGGGGCCCTTTTCTCACGCGGGCGGTCATATGGATGACCGGGGGCTTCGGCCCAGCCCCTGCGCGCGCCATGCGCCCAGGGGCCAATTTTTTTTAGCCCCAAGGGCTTATTTCTAGTCTTTTGGGGCCTTTCTGACCCTCCTGGACTATTTTCGCTCTATCTTGAGCATCCGGGGGTCTTTTTTCGACTTCCATATACTGTCGAAAAGCTCTTTCTGAGCAATTTCCGATGATGGAGGTTGGTTTTTTGGGTTCTGCCGTTTCAATAGTATTTTTTGCTGTTGAAGTCCGATGTCTATTTTTGCCTTCCGGGAGTCATATCTGGCTCATCTGGACTCCATTTTTGGCAAACCAGATATCGTCGAAAAGCTGGTTTAGTGAAATATTTAGTTGCAAGGGTCTTTTTTCCAGATTCTGCTCTAGGTTTTCTCTCCTCTGAGTTTGGCAGTTTATTCACTCTGGTGGATTGCTTGGTTCTACATGTCCTGGGATCTCTTCTTCTAATTTTCTAGCTCACTCTTCTTTCTGACTTCTGAGCTTGTATGCTTCTTCTGATGCATCTTTTTTCTGTAAACGCACTGAGATAAAGTGCCTACTTCTGCATTTTTGGGATCTTGTACACCTTGTATGATTTTAGTACTTGCACTCTGTTATAAAGTGCCATGGGGGGTTATGATGCTTATGCCATTTTAGGCACATCCACCTTTGTCAAGTGAGCGTACCTTCCATGACATTATCCCATGTTGTGTGTCGATGACACTGCCCTTTATCCTATGTGTGTACTTCTATTGCACTGTTGGTGTTCCTGGTTCTTCTTCTGCAGATGTTTCTGGCATTGCATTTTAGTGTTCCTGTCACCTCTCCCGGTTCAACATTATGGGGGGGTTCACCTGTTGGTTCTATTACTTCCTGGTTCGATTGATCAGCTCTTTAGACATTGTCTTCTCTACCTGGTCATGCACTTCAGTGGGGGTTCTAGCAGTCTCTTCTGACAGAGTTTTCAGCTACATGCTTCGGAGATGCTTCTTGCTCATTCTTGTTCCTTTCTCTGGGACATCT